>CM051263.1:34121760-34256760 GCA_027921565.1 Artemia sinica | reverse complement strand
TTATCCTTAGCAATGTTAGATGATTTTGAGTTACTTAGCTTTTAGTTTTGGGAAGCAAGGATGCATAAGGTCAAACTGCATCTGTTATCCTTAGCAATGTTAGATGATTTTGAGTTACTTAGCTTTTAGTTTTGAGAAGCAAAGATGCATAAGGTCAAACTACATCTGTTATCCTTAGCAATGTTAGATGATTTTGGGTTACTTAGCTTTTAGTTTTGAGAAGCAAGGATGCATAAGGTCAAACTGCATCTGTTATCCTTAGCAATGTTAGATGATTTTGAGTTACTTAGCTTTTAGTTTTGAGAAGCAAAGATGCATAAGGTCAAACTGCATCTGTTATCCTTAGCAATGTTAGATGATTTTGAGTTACTTAGCTTTTAGTTTTGGGAAGCAAGGATGCATAAGGTCAAACTGCATCTGTTATCCTTAGCAATGTTAGATGATTTTGAGTTACTTAGCTTTTAGTTTTGAGAAGCAAAGATGCATAAGGTCAAACTACATCTGTTATCCTTAGCAATGTTAGATGATTTTGGGTTACTTAGCTTTTAGTTTTGAGAAGCCAGGAAGCATAAGGTCAAACTGCATCTGTTATCCTTAGCAATGTTAGACGATTTTGAGTTACTTAGCTTTTAGTTTTGAGAAGCAAGGATGCACAAGGTCAAACTACATCTGTTATCCTTAGCAATGTTAGATGATTTTGGGTTACTTAGCTTTTAGTTTTGAGAAGCCAGGAAGCATAAGGTCAAACTGCATCTGTTATCCTTAGCAATGTTAGATGATTTTGAGTTACTTAGCTTTTAGTTTTGAGAAGCAAGGATGTATGAGGTCAAACTGCATCTGTTATCCTTAGCAATGTTAGATGATTTTGGGTTACTTAGCTTTTAGTTTTGAGAAGCCAGGAAGCATAAGGTCAAACTGCATCTGTTATCCTTAGCAATGTTAGATGATTTTGAGTTACTTAGCTTTTAGTTTTGAGAAGCAAAGATGCATAAGGTCAAACTACATCTGTTATCCTTAGCAATGTTAGATGATTTTGAGTTACTTAGCTTTTAGTTTTGAGAAGCAAGGATGCACAAGGTCAAACTGCATCTGTTATCCTTAGCAATGTTAGATGATTTTGAGTTACTTAGCTTTTAGTTTTGAGAAGCAAGGATGTATGAGGTCAAACTGCATCTGTTATCCTTAGCAATGTTAGATGATTTTGGGTTACTTAGCTTTTAGTTTTGAGAAGCCAGGAAGCATAAGGTCAAACTGCATCTGTTATCCTTAGCAATGTTAGATGATTTTGAGTTACTTAGCTTTTAGTTTTGAGAAGCAAGGATGTATGAGGTCAAACTGCATCTGTTATCCTTAGCAATGTTAGATGATTTTGAGTTACTTAGCTTTTAGTTTTGAGAAGCAAGGATGTTTGAGGTCAAACTGCATCTGTTATCCTTAGCAATGTTAGATGATTTTGGTGTACTTAGCTTTTAGTTTTGAGAAGCCAGGAAGCATAAGGTCAAACTACATCTGTTATCCTTAGCAATGTTAGATGATTTTGAGTTACTTAGCTTTTAGTTTTGAGAAGCAAGGATGCACAAGGTCAAACTGCATCTGTTATCCTTAGCAATGTTAGATGATTTTGGGTTACTTAGCTTTTAGTTTTGAGAAGCCAGGAAGCATAAGGTCAAACTGCATCTGTTATCCTTAGCAATGTTAGATGATTTTGAGTTACTTAGCTTTTAGTTTTGAGAAGCAAGGATGTATGAGGTCAAACTGCATCTGTTATCCTTAGCAATGTTAGATGATTTTGGGTTACTTAGCTTTTAGTTTTGAGAAGCCAGGAAGCATAAGGTCAAACTGCATCTGTTATCCTTAGCAATGTTAGATGATTTTGAGTTACTTAGCTTTTAGTTTTGAGAAGCAAAGATGCATAAGGTCAAACTACATCTGTTATCCTTAGCAATGTTAGATGATTTTGGGTTACTTAGCTTTTAGTTTTGAGAAGCCAGGAAGCATAAGGTCAAACTGCATCTGTTATCCTTAGCAATGTTAGATGATTTTGGGTTACTTAGCTTTTAGTTTTGAGAAGCAAGGATGCACAAGGTCAAACTGCATCTGTTATCCTTAGCAATGTTAGACGATTTTGAGTTACTTGGCTTTTAGTTTTGAGAAGCAAGGATGCACAAGGTCAAACTGCATCTGTTATCCTTAGCAATGTTAGATGATTTTGGGTTACTTAGCTTTTAGTTTTGAGAAGCCAGGATGCATAAGGTCAAACTGCATCTGTTATCCTTAGCAATGTTAGACGATTTTGAGTTACTTAGCTTTTAGTTTTGAGAAGCAAGGATGCATAAGGTCAAACTGCATCTGTTATCCTTAGCAATGTTAGATGATTTTGAGTTACTTAGCTTTTAGTTTTGAGAAGCAAGGATGCATAAGGTCAAACTGAATCTGTTATCCTTAGCAATGTTAGATGATTTGAGTTACTTAGCTTTTAGTTTCAGAAGCAAGGATACATAAGGTCAAACTGCATCTGTTATCCTTAGCAATGTTAGATGATTTTGAGTTACTTAGCTTTTAGTTTTGAGAAGCAAGGATACATAAGGTCAAACTGCATCTGTTATCCTTAGCAATGTTAGATGATTTTGAGTTACTTAGCTTTTAGTTTTGAGAAGCAAGGATGCATAAGGTCAAACTGAATCTGTTATCCTTAGCAATGTTAGATGATTTTGAGTTACTTAGCTTTTAGTTTTGAGAAGCAAGGATACATAAGGTCAAACTGCATCTGTTATCCTTAGCAATGTTAGATGATTTTGAGTTACTTAGCTTTTAGTTTTGAGAAGCAAGGATGCATAAGGTCAAACTGAATCTGTTATCCTTAGCAATGTTAGATGATTTTGAGTTACTTAGCTTTTAGTTTTGAGAAGCAAGGATACATAAGGTCAAACTGCATCTGTTATCCTTAGCAATGTTAGATGATTTTGAGTTACTTAGCTTTTAGTTTTGAGAAGCAAGGATACATAAGGTCAAACTGCATCTGTTATCCTTAGCAATGTTAGATGATTTTGAGTTACTTAGCTTTTAGTTTTGAGAAGCAAGGATGCATAAGGTCAAACTGAATCTGTTATCCTTAGCAATGTTAGATGATTTTGAGTTACTTAGCTTTTAGTTTTGAGAAACAAGGATACATAAGGTCAAACTGCATCTGTTATCCTTAGCAATGTTAGATGATTTTGAGTTACTTAGCTTTTAGTTTTGAGAAGCAAGGATGCATAAGGTCAAACTGAATCTGTTATCCTTAGCAATGTTAGATGATTTTGAGTTACTTAGCTTTTAGTTTTGGGAAGCAAGGATGCATAAGGTCAAACTGCATCTGTTATCCTTAGCAATGTTAGATGATTTTGAGTACTTCGCTTTGAGTTTTGAGAAGCAAGGATGCATAAGGTCAAACTGCATCTTTTATCCTTAGCAATGTTAGATGATTTTGAGTTGCTTAGCTTTTAGTTTTGAGAAGCAAGGATGCATAAGGTCAAACTGCACCTGTTATCCTTAGCAATGCTAGATGATTTTGAGTTACTTAGCTTTTAGTTTTGAGAAGCAAGGATGCATAAGGTCAAACTGCATCTGTTAGCCTTAGCAATTTTAGATGATTTTGAGTTGCTTAGCTTTTAGTTTTGAGAAGCAAGGATGCATAAGGTCAAACTGCATCTGTTATCCTTAGCAATTTTAGATGATTTTGAGTTGCTTAGCTTTTAGTTTTGAGAAGCAAGGATGCATAAGGTCAAACTGCATCTGTTATCCTTAGCAATTTTAGATGATTTTGAGTTGCTTAACTTTTAGTTTTGAGAAGCAAGGATGCATAAGGTCAAACTGCATCTGTTAGCCTTAGCAATTTTAGATGATTTTGAGTTGCTTAGCTTTTAGTTTCGAGAAGCAAGGATGCATAAGGTCAAACTGCATCTGTTATCCTTAGCAATTTTAGATGATTTTGAGTTGCTTAGCTTTTAGTTTTGAGAAGCAAGGATGCATAAGGTCAAACTGCACCTGTTATCCTTAGCAATGCTAGATGATTTTGAGGTACTTAGCTTTTAGTTTTGAGAAGCAAGGATGCATAAGGTCAAACTGCATCTGTTATCCTTAGCAATGTTAGATGATTTTGAGTTACTTAACTTTTAGTTTTGAGAAGCAAGGATGCATAAGGTCAAACTGCATCTGTTATCCTTAGCAATTTTAGATGATTTTGAGTTGCTTAGCTTTTAGTTTTGAGAAGCAAGGATGCATAAGGTCAAACTGCACCTGTTATCCTTAGCAATGCTAGATGATTTTGAGTTACTTAGCTTTTAGTTTTGAGAAGCAAGGATGCATAAGGTCAAACTGCACCTGTTATCCTTAGCAATGTTAGATGATTTTGGGTTACTTAGCTTTTAGTTTTGAGAAGCCAGGAAGCATAAGGTCAAACTGCATCTGTTATCCTTAGCAATGTTAGATGATTTTGAGTTACTTAGCTTTTAGTTTTGAGAAGCAAGGATGCACAAGGTCAAACTGCATCTGTTATCCTTAGCAATGTTAGATGATTTTGGGTTACTTAGCTTTTAGTTTTGAGAAGCCAGGAAGCATAAGGTCAAACTGCATCTGTTATCCTTAGCAATGTTAGATGATTTTGAGTTACTTAGCTTTTAGTTTTGAGAAGCAAGGATGTATGAGGTCAAACTGCATCTGTTATCCTTAGCAATGTTAGATGATTTTGGGTTACTTAGCTTTTAGTTTTGAGAAGCCAGGAAGCATAAGGTCAAACTGCATCTGTTATCCTTAGCAATGTTAGATGATTTTGAGTTACTTAGCTTTTAGTTTTGAGAAGCAAAGATGCATAAGGTCAAACTACATCTGTTATCCTTAGCAATGTTAGATGATTTTGGGTTACTTAGCTTTTAGTTTTGAGAAGCCAGGAAGCATAAGGTCAAACTGCATCTGTTATCCTTAGCAATGTTAGATGATTTTGGGTTACTTAGCTTTTAGTTTTGAGAAGCAAGGATGCACAAGGTCAAACTGCATCTGTTATCCTTAGCAATGTTAGACGATTTTGAGTTACTTAGCTTTTAGTTTTGAAAAGCAAGGATGCACAAGGTCAAACTGCATCTGTTATCCTTAGCAATGTTAGATGATTTTGGGTTACTTAGCTTTTAGTTTTGAGAAGCCAGGATGCATAAGGTCAAACTGCATCTGTTATCCTTAGCAATGTTAGACGATTTTGAGTTACTTAGCTTTTAGTTTTGAGAAGCAAGGATGCATAAGGTCAAACTGCATCTGTTATCCTTAGCAATGTTAGATGATTTTGAGTTACTTAGCTTTTAGTTTTGAGAAGCAAGGATGCATAAGGTCAAACTGAATCTGTTATCCTTAGCAATGTTAGATGATTTTGAGTTACTTAGCTTTTAGTTTCAGAAGCAAGGATACATAAGGTCAAACTGCATCTGTTATCCTTAGCAATGTTAGATGATTTTGAGTTACTTAGCTTTTAGTTTTGAGAAGCAAGGATACATAAGGTCAAACTGCATCTGTTATCCTTAGCAATGTTAGATGATTTTGAGTTACTTAGCTTTTAGTTTTGAGAAGCAAGGATGCATAAGGTCAAACTGAATCTGTTATCCTTAGCAATGTTAGATGATTTTGAGTTACTTAGCTTTTAGTTTTGAGAAGCAAGGATACATAAGGTCAAACTGCATCTGTTATCCTTAGCAATGTTAGATGATTTTGAGTTACTTAGCTTTTAGTTTTGAGAAGCAAGGATGCATAAGGTCAAACTGAATCTGTTATCCTTAGCAATGTTAGATGATTTTGAGTTACTTAGCTTTTAGTTTTGAGAAGCAAGGATACATAAGGTCAAACTGCATCTGTTATCCTTAGCAATGTTAGATGATTTTGAGTTACTTAGCTTTTAGTTTTGAGAAGCAAGGATACATAAGGTCAAACTGCATCTGTTATCCTTAGCAATGTTAGATGATTTTGAGTTACTTAGCTTTTAGTTTTGAGAAGCAAGGATGCATAAGGTCAAACTGAATCTGTTATCCTTAGCAATGTTAGATGATTTTGAGTTACTTAGCTTTTAGTTTTGAGAAACAAGGATACATAAGGTCAAACTGCATCTGTTATCCTTAGCAATGTTAGATGATTTTGAGTTACTTAGCTTTTAGTTTTGAGAAGCAAGGATGCATAAGGTCAAACTGAATCTGTTATCCTTAGCAATGTTAGATGATTTTGAGTTACTTAGCTTTTAGTTTTGGGAAGCAAGGATGCATAAGGTCAAACTGCATCTGTTATCCTTAGCAATGTTAGATGATTTTGAGTTACTTCGCTTTTAGTTTTGAGAAGCAAGGATGCATAAGGTCAAACTGCATCTTTTATCCTTAGCAATGTTAGATGATTTTGAGTTGCTTAGCTTTTAGTTTTGAGAAGCAAGGATGCATAAGGTCAAACTGCACCTGTTATCCTTAGCAATGCTAGATGATTTTGAGTTACTTAGCTTTTAGTTTTGAGAAGCAAGGATGCATAAGGTCAAACTGCATCTGTTAGCCTTAGCAATTTTAGATGATTTTGAGTTGCTTAGCTTTTAGTTTTGAGAAGCAAGGATGCATAAGGTCAAACTGCATCTGTTATCCTTAGCAATTTTAGATGATTTTGAGTTGCTTAGCTTTTAGTTTTGAGAAGCAAGGATGCATAAGGTCAAACTGCATCTGTTATCCTTAGCAATTTTAGATGATTTTGAGTTGCTTAACTTTTAGTTTTGAGAAGCAAGGATGCATAAGGTCAAACTGCATCTGTTAGCCTTAGCAATTTTAGATGATTTTGAGTTGCTTAGCTTTTAGTTTCGAGAAGCAAGGATGCATAAGGTCAAACTGCATCTGTTATCCTTAGCAATTTTAGATGATTTTGAGTTGCTTAGCTTTTAGTTTTGAGAAGCAAGGATGCATAAGGTCAAACTGCACCTGTTATCCTTAGCAATGCTAGATGATTTTGAGGTACTTAGCTTTTAGTTTTGAGAAGCAAGGATGCATAAGGTCAAACTGCATCTGTTATCCTTAGCAATGTTAGATGATTTTGAGTTACTTAACTTTTAGTTTTGAGAAGCAAGGATGCATAAGGTCAAACTGCATCTGTTATCCTTAGCAATTTTAGATGATTTTGAGTTGCTTAGCTTTTAGTTTTGAGAAGCAAGGATGCATAAGGTCAAACTGCACCTGTTATCCTTAGCAATGCTAGATGATTTTGAGTTACTTAACTTTTAGTTTTGAGAAGCAAGGATGCATAAGGTCAAACTGCACCTGTTATCCTTAGCAATGCTAGATGATTTTGAGTTACTTAGCTTTTAGTTTTGAGAAGCAAGGATGCATAAGGTCGAACTGCATCTGTTAACCTTGGCAATGTTAGATGCTTTGAGGTACTTAGCTTTTAGTTTGTTCTTGATCTGTATTGAAACCAGTTTTATGTGTCCACTTGGGGATAATCAGCTAAGCCTGAGTGAGATAATGGTATCTATGTCTGTATATTATATAAAGAGCGGGGAGAGTTTACTTGCTTTTTTGGGAAGTATCCAAGTGTTGTAGATTATATAGTTGTAAATAAGTCTCTTTGGCCGGATTGTGCTTGTTTAGGGGTGGTCCCGGTTTTGGGTTCTGATCACCTGCCGATTAGGTTGTCTTTGAAGGTGTTAAAAAAGAGGGCATTAAAAAGGTCATTGGGGGGTTTTAGGAGCAAGGTATTAGAAGAAGGATTAGAAGTTAGAGATCCATTGAGGCTAGAATCACAGGAAGAAGAGAAGGTTAAGGTTAAGCTGTTAGGAGATGAATTTCAGGCAGGACTAGAGAAGGGAGAAATATTGGCAAATGATGGAAAAATAGAAGAGTCATTAAAGGTATTAATTGATAGTTTGTATGAAGTAGGTGTTACTACAGCTCAGAAACAACCACGGAAGTTAAATGGTTTTTTTGATGGTGAATGCGTAGAGAAAAAATCAGAGTTGGTGCAAACATTGGAGCTACTGAGACAATGTTCATATGAGGAGAGGGAATATCTTTATAATATGTATAAAAGCCAAAGAAAAGAATATAAGAAACTGTTAAAAGTGAAGAAGTATAAATTTCAAGAGGAGGAAGCAGAGAGAATGAAAAGGGAATTTAGGAATAGTAACAAGAATGAGTTTTGGAAAATAATAAAAAAATCAGTTAGAAACGCTTCTGACAAGACGAGTATCCCGCCGGCGGAAAGTTGGCCAGAATTCATCGAAAGCAAGATGACAGAAAGAGAGGAAACGGATAGCCTGAGTCGGTGGGTGGTCGGCGAAAACCTTGCCGAATTCCCTCTAAAGGAAGAAGATTACAAACTACTGCAGCCTTTCACAGGTGAGGAAATATGGAATTCGCTAAAGAAGATGAGAGGGACCTCAGCACCAGGAGTTGATGGCATCCCAACAAGGCTCTGGAAGTGGTCTAGGGTATATTTGTTGCCTTTGTTATCAACGTTATTTTCAAGTGTCCTTAGCAAGTTGGTTTGGCCTCAACAGTGGAATATTTCAATAGTTTTACCACTTTTTAAAAAGGGAGACCGAGCATTGCATAAGAATTCTAGAGGGATTCATTTAAGAAATAGCCTTAGTAAATTATTTTGTAAAGTGTTAGTGGCTAGATTAGATAGTTGGCTTAAAGAATCAAATAAGTTAATAGAAATTCAGGCAGGGTTTCGAGAGGATTATAGTGGGGTAGATCAGATATTTATTTTGTATGGGCTTATTAGGAAGTATATGAGGAAAAGGGATGGTAGGCTATACGCAGCTTTTTTGGACCTGCGAGGTGCGTTCGATGAAGTTTCACGAGATTTGTTAGTAGAAGGACTTATAAAGTTAGGGCTGCCGAGACGTTTTGTAGGATTGGTTGTTAAAATGTATTTGGTTGTTAGAATGGTATTTAAGGTAGGAAAGTCTTACTCTAGGGCAATTGTCAGTAGGCTAGGGGTTAAACAAGGTTGTACAATTTCACCTAGGTTGTTTTCCCTGTATCTTAATGATATAGAAGATTATATGGTAGGACAGGGAGCCCCAACTCTAAATCTGTCTGCAATGCAGGTGTTCGCTCTGTTATTTGCGGATGATATAGTATTGGTGGCTAAAGATGGGCCTGACCTTCAAAAACTGCTAGGAATGGTGTCCTCATACCTAGATGAGAAGCGTTTGGTCCTAAATGTCACAAAGTCAGTAGTTATGGTATTTTGACAACATGGAAATATAGAGGAAAGGTTTAGTGTAGGAGAAGAAGTGCTTAAAGTAGTTGAAGATTTTGTTTATTTAGGATGCAAGTTTACTTCAAATGGTAGGTGGAAAGGGCAAATTGATTATGTAGCTAGTAAAGGTCTTAGGGCTATATGGCTAGTTTTAAAGAGTAGTGTTTTGAAAGTAGGCCTGACAGACCTTAGGCTTCAGAAAAGGATATTCCAGACTAAGCTAGCTTCCGTAATGTCTTTTGCAGCAGAGGTGTGGGGTATAGAGAAGGCGGATAAGGTAGACCGGTTACAGTTGATGTATTTTAAGCGGTTAATGGGGGTTAGTGATAAGTTTAATCATGTAGTATTAAAAGGTGATTTAGGTTTGTTATCATTAAGGGTGGGAAGGTTAGTGCGGATAGTAAATTATTGGGAAAGGATTATTAATCTGCCTAGTAGGAGGCTAGTAAAGAATGCATATGAGGAGATGCTAGTAGATGGCAGGAAAAGTTCTTGGCCAAACCGGGTTAAAGAGACTATTGATAGATGTGGTTTTAGTGAGTATTGGAATGAGGGGAAGGGGCTAGGTGTGGAAGTGGGGCTAGTTGCAAAAAAAGTAAAGGATAGACTAATAGAGCAGGAAATTCAAAGGTGGCAGAATCAGAAATCATCCTCGGCGTCCCTGGGGCTGTATGGGCTGGCAAAGGAGGTTTGGGGAGAGGAAGTTTACTTTAAAGCGGGGATGAGTAGTGAGGATTTAAGATGGGTAATTTCGGTTCGTGGTAATTTTTTGGGTATTGGAGAAAGGAGGAAATATATTGGGAATTATAGGATTAAAAATGGTCCTTACCAGTGTCCTATGTGTGGAGAGGAGGAAGATCTCATCCATTTTATGGGTACATGCCAGGAGTTAAGAAATTTGAGGAGGGAAGTGTTTTCAACAGATTTTGGAGGGGTGGATTGGCTTGAAAAAATTTTAAAAAGTAGAAATTTCGATGATTTTAGAAGGTTGGGTAAATTTGCAAGAGTGGGTATGGCACATAGAGAAACTTTTTTGATGAATTGTGAGTAATTTATTGTGTGTTTTTTTTGTATTTATTTTTGTTTTGTTATTTTGCCATGGCCCGAAAAGGCTTTTGTTGCAATAAATATCTATCTATCTATCTATCTATTTTAATTAAACAATCTATTGAGATAATTAGGCTAAGTATTTAATACGATGCATTCTGGACAGCCTGCTTTACATAATTCTCTGTTGTAGTTTCTATAATTTTGTTGCTAAAGTATTATATTTTCATCATATTTTGGTATATTTCACTATGACTAATTTCACTTCTTTGCTGTGGTTGATATTACATGTAGCCTAAACAGTAGCGGATCCAGAGGGGGGCGAGGTCCCCCCTCCCCCTAGCTTAGTCTAAAGTAGTGTAATTTACTTAATTAACTCAAGTTTGCGTTAATTAAACTTGCTCCTAATGCAAGTTTATCAGATCAACCTATTTTGCACCCCCCTAAAAAATTTTTCTTCGGGTCAACCTATTTTGACCCCCCCCCCTTAAAAAATCCTGGATCCGCCCCTGAGCCTAAGTATCATAATTTCTATCATCATTTTGGAAATTTACTTTCATTTTATTGTTTCGGCTTTATTGTCTTAACTTATGCTCCTGGCCTCCCCCAGGCCACTCAGCGTGTCCCCAGGTGGCGATAGGGGAACGCCCTACGGATATGTAGGGTGCCTCCATAGGAGACACGGACTAAGGGCGGAGCTTGTTCCTGGGGGATCCATAATAAAAACTGGGACACCCTCAACTGGGGTCATAAATACAGGCGGAGGAGGAAGAAGGCCCCTCAAATGTACACTCAATAGGGTCCACTGGTGTGTCCACAAGTCCCATGAGTTACAAACCTTCTCCCAGTAATGGGTTAAATTGCATGGTGATGCAGAACCCATCACGGGAGGATCTTCTATAGGAGGACAACTGCGGCAGGGCGTAAGATCCAGATCTATGAACAACGGCCTCTGCAAAGGGCTACCTCGACCCTTTCGGGGTACCTGCAAGACTGGGGACCTTGCGGTCAACTCTATTCCCACTTGAGGAGCAGAACCCCTCAATTAAATTACAGCCTAGTAAACGACATAGCATTCGCACGGGATTCTGATTAATGGACAATACTTCTGGGCTTGGTTTGTTTTGAGGGCCGTCTTCGGGCTGAAAAACCTCTTCCTAGCTGATTTATCTACTATGGGCTGCCTCCCTGTAGTAGCATAATATTTGTATGCATGATTATATAATGAGTCGGAGGTAATAGGCTTGAGACTGTCTGTGTAGGATTTCGACTCTTGTTGATAGAAGAGCATCACCAAGCGCTGAAAACCATGTTGTGACCAAGATGGGCTCAGGATTGCACAAGCCTCCATTCATGGAGGTCCCAGGGACTTCTTGCTGTCCGGTTCTAAGCCGGCTGAAACACTTCGGTGTAGACTTGAGAAGATATGTGATCCCCGTCCTGCACTGGTATCCAGGATCACTGCTTTTCCTGTGGCCAAAATAATTTCAATGATTTAAAGAACATGAAAATTGGAACTTGGAATGTTACGTCGTTAAAAAATGACCTTCGTATCGCAATTTTGACTGACAAATTCAGACGATTCGATCTGGATTTATTAGGAGTTTCAGAATCTCTTATCCCAGGGGTAGGAAGCATGAAATTAGGTGATATAGAATTTGTTTACTCAGGTAGGAAGGATGGGGTGCAGACAGGGAGTAGGGCTCATGATGAATAAGGAAGCTGCCAAGTCTTGTTTATGCTGGGAAGGTATTAATAATAGAATAATATTTGCTCATTTTATGACTAAAAAGTTCAGGTTATCAGTTATAGTAGTATATGCCCCTGTAGAATCGACTGACAGAGATACTAGTGACTCAGATGAATTTTACTTACAGTTACAGTAACAAATAGACATGGTCCCAGATAGAAATATGATGTTTTACTAGGAGATTTTAAGGCCCAGGTCAGTAGAAATAGGGATAGATGGTATCCTAGCCTAGGTAAATTTGGTGTAGGAAAAGAAAACAGTAATGGATACAGACTTTTGCAATTTTGTAGGCATAACAATCTAGTTATAACCAATATGGTGTTTGGTCATAAAATGGCTCATAAGTTAACATGGTATTCATGTGACGGTAAGACAGCAAACCTTATTGATTATGTTATAGTAAACCGAAGACTGGCAAGATCAATACAAGATACTAGGGTACATAAGAGTGCTATTATTGATGTTAAAAGTAAAGATCACCATCTAGTGATATCAAGGGTTGATTTAAAGCTGAAATTTTGGAAGGGTAGCTACCACCCGGGAAGTTATGATGTTGGTAGACTCCAGGATAAGAATTTGAGAGAAACTTTCCAGGAACAGCTGAATACAATACTTAAGAGTTTAAAATTTTATAATGTTGAAGATGGTTGGAATAATTTTAGAAAAATAATTTGTGAAGTTGCTGAAGGTGTGTTAGAGAAGAAAGCTAGGACTGCAGCTAAGAATATTAGTGAAAAAGCTTTATGTTTAATAGAAAGGAGAAAGGACTTGTACAAGAAATATCTGAGTGACAGATCATATGAAAACAAAAGGAATGTAAAGAAAGTGGAGAAAGCAATAAAATATGAGTTAAGGAGGTGTGAAGTGGAGGCCATGGAAAAATTTTTCGAGGATCTGGAAGATGCAGCTAGACGACACAATAGTAAAATATTGTACTGGCATGTTAATAAATTGAGAGGTAGTAGTCAATCCGGAGTTGGTCCAGTTAAACATAGGAATGGGACCACAATTAGCGATAAGGAAAGAATTAAAGAGAGATGGGCAGAACATTTTGAGAATTTGCTATACCGAGATAGAGTTGCAGGAAAAGATATAGAGGGAAATGAAAAAGTTTTTGATACCTTGGATGTGAAGGAAGATTTGTTTTGCGAGGAAGAATTAGCAACAGTACTAAAACAATTAAAAAATAATAAGGTTCCAGGTGCTGATAGGGTGGTAAATTAGTTTCTTATATATGGTGGCTCTGAAGTTAGAAATAAGTTACTGAAGATTATGAATATGATTTTTGAAAAAGGAGAAGTACCTACCGATTTTAGGAAAACCTTAAGTAAGCCACTTTATAAGAAAGGTCTTAAAAGTGAGTTTGGTAATTGTCGAGGCATTAGTCTGGTCTCTGTAGGTAGCAAGTTACTTAGTAATATGATACTTTTTAGACTGAGAGATGTCGTAGACAAAGTTTTAAGAGAAGAACAGTGCGATACAGGATGTGTCGACCAAATTTTCACTCTTAGGTTAATAATCGAGAAGTGCATGAGTTGTCTAACACCTTTAGTTTTCAGTTTTATAGATTATGAGCAAGCGTTCGATTCTGTTGATACAAGAACTTAAGTAAAGGTTTTATCCTTGTATGGTATACCGGACAAATACATCGAATTGATTAGTGCTATATACGAGATTAACACTGCTGCGGTTAAGCTAGGAAATGAGGTTAGCAACTGGTTTTGTATTAAATCAGGAATTAAGTAGGGTTGGGTTTATATCCCCCTTTATATTGATTATTTTGATGAACTTTGTCTTAAGGAGCACAGGAAAGGCAATGGGAGACCACGGAATCAAATAGGGAGGAAAAAGTTTCCTGGACTTAGATTATGCTGATGATTTAAGCATCCTAGATGAAGGTGTGAGCAAAATGAATGAACTTTTAGAGGCTTTGCGAGTTCAGGGTGCTAGAGTAGGTTTGAAAATTAATGTTAAGAAGACTAAGTCACTAAGGCTAGGAATAAATGAAGATTGAAAGGTGACGTTGGGTAATGAAAAGATTGATGAGGTGGGCAGCTTCATTTACCTTAATAGTATTATCAGTAAATATGGTGGGAGCAGTGAAGATGTTACAAGTAGAATAGCCAAGGCTTAGATTGTTTTTTCACAGTTAAAAAAAGTTTGGAAGAAAAGGAATATAAATCTGCAAACCAAGATTAGAATATTAGAAGCTACAGTAATGACAGTGGTCAAATATGGCTCTGAAGCAAGGGCGCTCCGAAAAGTGGATGAAGATTTGCTAGATATTTCCAGAGAAATAGCTTAAGGATTTTTCTGGGTACCCGGCTGACTGACCGTATTTCAAACAATAGGCTGTACGAAAAATGTGGTTCAATACCACTCTCTAGGGCTATAATGAAAGAAAGGTTGAGGTGGCTAGGGCACGTTATGCGGATGAAGGATGACAGATTGCCGAACATTGTTCTTCTCTGCCAACCGACTAGGGCTAAACGGAAAGCAGGTCATCCTTGTCTGGGGTGGGAGGACGTCATAAAAAAGATTTAAAGGAAATGGGAACTTCGTGGGAGGGTGTAAAAAGGGAGGCTTTGAATACATTGGGATGGAAGAGGAGCGTGCGTAGCTGTTTTTGGCCCCGAGCGGCTTGGTGCTGCGGTGAGCTGTTAGCAGTAGTAGTAGTAGCAGTGTACTACTACTATATATATGTATATACATTCAGTCTTACGCAAGCTTTGATGATAAAAGTAAAAGTTAGGTTAAGTTAAGTAAAATTAGGTTATAAATCTCAGAAATAGGTTAAATACCTAAGCCAACCTAACCTGTCACCATCAAACCTTGCATAAAACTGAAAAAGCTTACTGGCAACGCTGACTAAATCCAAGGAGAAAAAAAAAAGAATTTCGGACATTCGCCATTTTCGGATATTCATGGTTATACCTAGGTATATATATATATATATATATATATATATATATATATATATATATATATATATATATATATATATATATATATATATATATATATATATATATATATATATATATATATTGTTTCCTCTTAATATTAAGGAGGAAACAATAATAATGTGTCATTTGACACATTATTTCCTCCTAATATTAGTCCAATTTTATCAACCAGGATCTGTATAGTATAAATTCTGATTAAAAGAATATAAATCCGATCTTCGGACTGATCTGATCTTTAATACTTAATACTTTTCGCTCCGACCAATACTGATTAAAAAAAAAAAAAAAAAAGCTATTTTTGTTTCAGTTTTTCTCCAGGCCTCTCTGGTCTCAAGATCAGAACATAATTTGAACTTTACTGAAAACAAAGTACATTTTAATGTTTTCCCTTTTTTAGTTTAAGGAATATAAACTTATTAAAACCTTAAGGAATAAATATCAGTATATATGAATTAAACTGACAATCCATGGTCATTTGTTTTTGTTTTTTCAGTAAAGCGCAAATTATGTTCTGATCTTGAGAAGGCATGGGGGTTAACTATTCATGTTAATTTTTACTCGTTTAGAGTTTGACTTGACTATTTATTGTAATTTGTGTTTTTTTTAGTTTCATTAATTTATTGATAGTGATTTGTGGTAGTTTTACGCTTGGAAGATTATTTGACGTTATTTCTGCTCATTTTTGGCTTAATGGAACTCTTTACTATTTTTTTGAAAAACTTATTTTGTGGAAAGTTTTTTAAATCAATAGCTAAAAGTATAGATTCCAACTTTGATTCCAATAATGCAAGTTTCCTTTCAACTGAATTATTTGGGAACTTAGTGTACTCTCAGGGGGGGGGGGGGGGGATGTTTTACCTAGTGCTAAAACAGGCGGTATTTTTTCAGAGATTTTAAAGCAGAATCCTGAGTGACTTATAAGCAGCCAGGAGGGTCCTTTGCCTCCTGTGCTGTATTCTCTAGGTTTATTCTCTTGGCTGAGAAAAAATTAAGAAAAATAATTTTTTGGAATGTAGAATGCACTGAAGGACAATTTTCCTGACATCTCAACTCATGGGAATACCTGACAATCTTTTTTTTATTAATAACACAGTAAGCAATTAAAACAAAATGAAAATATAGAATAACGTGTATAATTTCTATTAAGGCATTGGAAAAATAACAAAAAAAAAACTTTTTTCTCTAATCAAAATAAAAGTTAGAATATTTTGACTTCATGCCCAGAAGCTTTTGTCAACAGGAAAAAAAGAAAAGAAAGAACTTCGGGTTTTTCTTTTCCACTTTTCTTTAAATATTTGCTTTATTTTAAATTAATTTGTTTTTATTTCTCTCTCTCTCTTTATTCCCATTGGTATAGCCTTCTGAGCATGAAGCCGGAATGTCCAAACTTTTTATGGAAATGGAAAGGCAGTTTAGTGTAATAAATCGTTTAATAATAAGCAAAATCTTATCAACGCTTTATAGCAAATCCAAGCAAAAGATAAACAATTATTTTGTTCAGGAAAGATGCATCAAACTCAGGCTTAAGGTTTTTTCTTAAACTAAAAATAATTAAAAGCAAGAATCTTGATCTTTTGGAATGCTATAACAAAATATCTAGATATTCGACCCTGAAATTGATGAACAAATCAATGCATGTTAATAGTTAATCTCTTCTTGCACTTCTTAAACCAATTGATTTGTCTGTTCTTTTGGTCACTGAACTCAAGGTCTTATTTTTCGGTTAAAATCTCGTCTCCATTTACTCGTTTTGTACTAGGTCATGAATGCAAAAATTAGCCTTATTAAATAATTTACAAAATAAATTTAGTTAGTACATCCCAAAAAACAGGGAGAAGAATGGTGATTTTAAATAAAGAGAAGACTTTGATTATGTTCTTGTCATTCGGTGCCTAAGAAGAAATAAGTACAGTGAAGGCAAAAATACAAACGAATACTAGCACGTTAGTTCTCAGAGGCTTGAATCTTCTTACTTTTTTTGTCACCATGACAACCAGGAACAACCCTAGCCCTTTCTTAAATTCATTGAAGAGTTTTATGTTTCCCTTACAAGAATTTGGATTTGGTAATACTGGGATCAATCCACAAAAAAGTAGGGATGTACTTTTCAAAATCTAGAGGTGGAGGGGGCAATTTTACTGTTTATTTCAATGAAATACAAAAAAAGGCATTTTTTAAAAGTTTAAAAGGATGGCAAAAGGTCCAGGGGCTGAAAATTCCCCTTCCCCCAACTTAAATTCATACCCCTAGTTGAGAATTGGCAAAAATAAATGGTAAAACATACAGGATAGTGTTGAAACCCACACTGCCTACTGATACTTCACAGTTGCAAGTCCACACAGTCTAGACCTAAAAGGCAGGAGTGGGTTGTAAGATTTGGAAGCTGTCTATGCATTTGTGTAGGTATAGACAGTAAGGACAATGAAAAACTATGGAATACCAATAAATTAACTTACGAGGTGATATTCCAACTCTCATTTTTTTTGACTAGTCTTTAACTTGAAGGCAGTGCAAGATATAAGCTAGAAAGGAAAACATAAGTATCAAAGAGGGTAAACCAACAACTGAAAATAAGACTATGCTGAATCACCAATAATCTTTTTTTTTTATGGCTGCATGTTTTTAGCTTTGGTTTGTTTTAATTATTATTTTATTTCCATCCAACTACCTCACCTTAGTCTCCAAGAGATGCCCATATCATAGGCTGGGATTAGCTGCCTTAGCAACTACATCTAAAAAAAAAGAAGATAATAATGACATTCAGACCATTAGTCTTTGTAACACATATGTCTTTTTAGATAATAGTTAGCAACATTTCAAACATTACTTTTTAGGTTGTCAGATGAAAACAAATAGGGACAAAAATACAATGGAGAAAGGTGTATGTACCTTTCAGAGCCTTTTCAAAACAGCACTTTATCAACAGGCCCACCTAGATATACATAAGTTTCTAAGGGATCAACAGTTCAGATTCAAGCACCAAAATCCTATGCTAGAATGCCCTCAGCATCAGAAACAGATTAAGCTTTTAGGTTACAAGCCTGCCTAAAGATTTTTGTATTTTGGCATTTCAAAGGCTATTTTATACACTTATTACACACTGATTAAAGGCCCAATAAAGAAGTTTAAAGAATTAAAGCAGAGATAATGCTCAGTTTATCAAATAATTATCCAATTGCTGCATCAACTCACAAAAATTTAGGGTAGGAAGCACCACTCCTACCCTAGTTCACTGCTGATTGCAAGTAATTCTTTGTTTTTCAATTGAATTGTAGTCAATTTTGTCAGATGAACATTAATGATAATGGAACCAGAATTGACTTTTTTTCAATAATTTGTTGGTTATACTACTACTACTATTACTAACAACTCACTGCAGCACCAAGCTGTTAAGGCCAACACACCTATGCACACTTCCCCCCCCAATCTATTCAAAGCCTTCCTCTTTACACCCTCCCACAAAGTTCCAATTTCTATTAAATCCTTCCATTCCATCTCCTCTCACCCCATTCAGGGATGACCTTTTTCAATCTTCTTGTCACCCAACAGTATTTCATCACTCTCACTTAATCACAATTTAATCAACTTAGTCTTTTTTCATCTTTTTCTTACCTATTCTTATGCCCTGGACTCTCAAAACCTCCAAAAGATCTATCATTTTCATTTAAGACACTCAAAAGCATCAACATAATCTAAGTCTAAGAGAGTTTTACTTTCCCATTGGATTTCATGCTATCCTATATCCTTTATTGTGCTCCTTAGGACAAAGTCCATCAAAATGATGCATATAAATTGGGATAAAACCCAACCCTGCTTAACTCTTGATTCAATACAAAACCAGCTACTAACCTCATTTCTTACCTAACTGTAGCAATGTTATTCTTGTACATAGCACCAATCACTTTAATGCATTTATTTGGAATACTTTACAAGGATAGGATGTTGATCAAAGCTCTTCTATTGGCTAAATCAAATGCTTGCTCATCACATATAAAACTGAGGACTAAAGGGTTTGATGACTTGGGCACTGCCCAATTATTTACCTTAGAGTGCAAATTTGGTTAATGCATCCTCTCTCCTTCCACAAACAACACTATTCTTCCCTTAAAAATTAATCTACAGTCTCTATAAGTCTAAAAAGTATCATCCTACTAAGCAATTGGCTTCCTGCAGAACCAACCTAATGCCTCTATAATTGCCACACTCACTCTTAGCACCTTTCTTATAAAGGGGTTTCAATAAAGTTTTCCTAAATTGCTAAGTACTTACCCTTTTATTTAAATCATATTCATAATCTTCAGTAATTTATCTCTAGCTGCACAACTGCCCTATTTAAGAAACTTTCATTTACCACACTATCAGCACCTGGGACCTTATTAGTTTTAATCCTTTTAGAACTGTCTCTATTTCTTCCCTACTAAATAAATCTTTCTTCAATTCCAAAGGGTTGTAACTTTTTCATTCTTTTCCATACCATTTCCTGTAACTATATCACAGTTTAGCACATTCTCAAAATGTCCTGCCCATCTCTCTTTAAATCTTTCCTTATCAAGAATTGTGGCACTGTTCCTATCTTTAACAGGGACAAGTCCAGATCAAGTATTCCCTCTTAATTTTTTTAAATGTCAATACAATATTTTACTATTGCTGTCTGGCTTAATTATCATTGCTTTTTTTACTAGTTTTAATTGAAATATATCTGTAATTGAATTAAAAATCATTATAACCAAATTATAGTTCCTTGAAAAAATATGGTAATGAATAATTAAATCAGGCCTACATAAATATATGCAAATGCAATTAGTAGGCAAGGGCCAACAACATGAATATTTCCTATTTTCTAGCTAATAAATAAGCATTTATTTAGTATACAAAGAGTTGGCTATATATTTATTCTGGTCAACATTATATATGTCTTACAGAGACAATAAAAACACAGAGGGTAAAATTTTAGATAAGCTTCTTTTCACTTTCTGGGAAAGGGGTTAGGTTAGGAAAATGAAACTTTCAGGGATGAATCTACAGACTAAAATATGCCCCAAGAAGGTGTTTTAAAGTACCTACCTCTACTCCTTCTAAAGGGTACTAACCTTTACAAATCTTTGTTATATAAATGAAACTTTGCAAAATAAATTGTCTGCTTAGTTAGGATACCCAACAGTCAGCCAGTTAATCCACTGTTTAATAGCAAAATCATTGTAAAATCTCTATCATACCACCTTGAAATTGGATTGTTTCACCATTGGATGTGTCAAAATCTTTTTAACAAAAATGTGATTAGTTTGAATATTAATTGAATAAAAATATTTTCAAGTTATGGAGCATTAGAAGTACATTAAATTTACAACAATACAAAAAGCCCAATTTTCTGTCAAATATTGACACTGTGTATCAAAAGAGAAAGTAAGCTTTGTTATATTGCAGAGAGCCACTGAAGAAAATTGATTCCACAAAAAATGTAACAGTTTGTTGGTGATATAACAATTTTTATAAATTTTATTATAACAATTTTCATAAATTGGCATAATTTTTTTTTCAGAAAAAGAAAACTACAAAATCAAAGTCAATATCAATGACTGACCATGTACTTGCCATACAGAATACTCACAATATTAAATTTACTGATAGGCTACAGCAGCCACATATTTAAAGCTTGAGCCTAATCATAGAAAATGCTGTCTAATCTTTGACAAAGGATCTTAAAGTTTATACAATATAACCTAATGACAGACACAGTCAGCCTTGGATAGACTTAATGTGAGACAAATGATGTGAAACAGAATAATTGTATTAATATAAACTAAGGTTGGGAGCTAACTTTTGTCTAAATTCAAAGACCAAATGTTTTCCAAGATAATAACTCATCTAGTCCTAATTATCAGCTAATCACAGCTATCTAACCCTAGGCTAAACACATAGGATTGAAGATTAGGAGCCTTCTGTCTATGTAGGCTATAGGAAAGATTTTAATCAGAACATATGGCCAAGATTAGGCACTGGCTGAGTACTGGGAGTCTTGCCAAATGAAGTATAAGTAAACTGTTAGCTTCACAACTTTGCTTTATCCTAATCTACAAGGTTTCAAAGATCTACAAATATGTTTCCTAAAACTAGAAAAAAAACCTTGATATGGCTTAAAATTCTACTCAAATAACAGGAATTGAATTTTTAAAGTCTAAAACCAGAAAAAAAAAGAAACTGAAAATTATGGTAAAATGTTGTTTTGTCAAAATTCCAATAGGTATAGACCTGTCAAGTAGGCAAATTTCTAAGACTTAGAAATCAGAAAAGAGTAAACATAGAAGCTTGGAAATACCTTCCTGAACTATATTTTTGGGACATCCACCACATGGCTAATAAGAGAGTAAAGTTTACTTGTGATGTAAATGGATGTTATATTTAGATTGAGGATGCAATTCTAGGTATATATTTTGGGATACCACCAGATGGCTAACTTGACAGTGTATATATATATACAAATCTTTAAATTAGCCAACCAGCCAACCAGTATTTTAAGCCTAGGAGTCCAGCTGGACAAAAGGAAACATATTAAGAAAACAATTCTTATTCCATAATATGTAGAATAATCCTGGTTAACACATTTCGCAGGAGGAGAGCCTTTATCTTCACTTCTTTCCTTGTTTTTCCAGTTTTTTCTAAGAAATTCATGAATTTCTTAGAGCTATATATTCAAAGAATATATACCCCCAACCCCCCTAACGTGTAAATATATACCTATAGCCTAATTGCATCCTCAATCTAAATATAACATCCATTAGCATCACAAATAATTAGCCATCTGGTGGTATCCATATTTTTGGCCCAAGATTCATTACTGAAAGTCTTATTTTCCTAACCCAACCACTTTTTAAGATTGCAAATTGTAGCTTGTATAGAATTTTACTGATCATGTATACATTTAGTATAAGCTAGATTTAATAAATTAGCCTAAGCTACTAGCCAAGTAATTAGCTAGGCCTATAGCCTAAGGTTTAAGAATTGCCAAAAGGTCATTATTATGTTCAGCATTCTACCCTAGGTCTTAGATATTAAAAGACATCAGATATCTTTTGATATTAAAATATTCAATAAATAAATAAAAATTCGCCAAAATGTCCTAATCTAGACATCAAAATAGGCTATTAAAGAAATTCTGCCTGAAAAGTAAAGTTTAGCCCTAATAGGAGATATTCATATTAAAAAAAATGTCTAACATTATTCAACGTTCAAGCTTACTCCTATGAAATAGAATTAAACAGTTTAATCACCGAAATTTTATGTAGCTCTCAATATTTGAAGGTGATGGTTTCTAATCACTTTTTCATGATTTATATTTGTTGCCTTAAAATCGTAAGGTTCTCACTATCGCTACCTATTTTCCTTATGTTTACTTTTAATCTTGGTACCTCTGGAGGTCTTTCTATTTAAAGAAAAAGCCAAAATAGCATTTTGCTTGTAGGATCTATTTCCAGGCTAACCAACTTTTTCAATCACGTAGATCAAGTATTTTCAATCTTCGCGCTCCTGCTCAACCAGTATTTTCGTATTAACCAAAGACTTGATTTTAACTTCCCTCAGACAAGCGGTTCTGGGAAATCTGGAACACTTCATGGGACCGTTTCATATTTTGGTCAGCATCATATTAGTCTGTGTTATCAAATAATAGCTCAAGTGCAGTTTTACTATATGGGAGCAAGTAGAGAAATTAATGAATATTTATTTTCTATTGAATTATGCTAGCAATAGTTCTTTCTGATAAGTGTTCTAGTATAAATGCTCCTTAGTTCTGACAAACTGAAACTTTTCTAACACTAACCAGTGTTTCTACACTAATCGGACACTGATTTGGTTAAACTACTGGCAAGCACATACAAGTTAGTTGTCTGATAGCAGTTACAGTTTTGTTGCAATTACTTGTTAAAGTTAATTTTTTACGATTTTATTATCCTATAAGTTCTTTTGTAGATAGAACCTGCACAATAATGCCCGTGCCACATTATAGTCACACTTGTCGATAGAATCAAAATTACGCACGACTACAGCGCCAGTTGCGTTTACCGTTCGTAATTTCACGAGATAAACAATGTTCAACTTTCAAGTATAAATTTCTTGACTGACCAATCAGAGTCAAGGTTTAAGGCATAATTTTAAAACTAGAAAAGATGGAAACCTAGAACAGCGGTTTTTCTATCTGGGAGACGAATCTGACAAAAGTTAGGAAGACTTAGTATCAGTAGAGAACAGTTGGACACAAATTACTGTTGGTGCAAACTCTTTAAACTAATTTCTAGCAGTTTTAATTTCTTGCTTTTTTAATACAAGTGTGACACTAAAATAAAAAAAAATGCCTTGTCATCCATAATATTTCGTTTTTTTATCGATAGATGTGACTATGATGTGGCAGGGGCATAAGGTTAAATTTAAAATTAAATAACTTCAGCTTATTTTCAAATACCGTCATAACTAGCCTCGCAATTGTATTGAAAGCACGATAATGGACAGAAAAGACAAGCACCGCTGCCTCAGGTGTAAAATCTTGGCCATGTGAAGCCTGGCATTTTTTTTCTATTTTATGTCTATGATGTTGCTTGAGATATAGTCACTCAAATGTGCACCTAAGATTCTATTTAAAAAATTATTATGGAAAAAATCTAGCATAGTTCTTCCTCAGCCTTTGAAAGCATCCATGTTTTTTCAGTAATGACAGGAAAATTTCGACCTCATTAAGAAGAGACAAAACTGTTACTTTAATTTATATCGAATAAAAACACTGATATTTCTTAATATCACGAATGGTGATTCAATCAACTTAGATCTTAATTAAATATTTAATTTAAACTAAGAAATTTTGAACTGCTGACTGGAAAACTGGCCTAAAACTACCCTATGAGCTGAGTTTTTTTGGGAGTTATAATTTTAAATCAACAAAAAAGAACTTTGAATATGCATTTATTTCTTTTTAAAAATTTCTGAGTCGACATCATCTTAATAGTTAACTTAAATTGAAAAGAGAGAAGACAAGAAAACTAATTCTCACTCTTATGTATGAAGATTGTAAAATGATACATATAAAAGCTACGACAATTTGAAAATAGAGCGTCCACCTTAAAACAAGATATTCAACAAGCACACTGAAAAAAAGAAAGTCAAAAGAGTGCAATGATTCTATATAAAACGAAAAAAGCATCAATCAATACAAAATGACTATTCAGAGGTTGGATAAATGTGAGATCATTTATGAATGCAAGAAAATTTATTTTGTAAACACTCTGTAACCGTATGAGATTTTATATTCGTTGACCCACAAGACTACATATAAAACTCCCAATTTTGAAGCTTGCCGGATTTTAAAATTATGGACACAAAATTAGGCAAATATACCTTTTTCTTTTTCAGCAAAACCAAAACTGTAATGGATTGAAGTCCTATTTTTTTGAAATAGAAATGACAGCGAATCTAACGATTATTTGGAGGGTTAAATAGTATAATGGCCAATCCGTTGTTGTCCCAAAAGACTCATATTTTTATCAAAATAGCTCTGAAATGTCGGCCGACCTTCATCAAAATCTCGTATCTACATACAAATTTGATTTTGAGTTAGGGATAGATCACCCTAATTTTGACACGGCAAATCCAACAGTGGAGTAAGAATCTTTCAATCTGCTTAATTTTTTTTAGAGATTTCACTGGTTTTCAACAGCCAACAGTTGGTATGGACATAATAGAATTACAAAACCGAATATCAACGTCCAGGAGAAAATCGAGTGACAAAAAATAGAAAAAATGGCACTCAGAAAACCTGCTCAAGAAATTACGTATTGTCTTCTATTTCTCCCGTTCCAAAAATTAAGAAAATCAATATTTTGCAACTTTCCCAGAATATGAAAAATGCAGATACTATTATGGCAGAGAATAGACAATATGTTAAAAGGTCTTAAAATTTACCACCAGTAATAAGGTTTTAATTGTCGGTGCCTTTTATTTTGATTTTACAGGGATACCACAAATAATAAACCCTTTATTCAATAGTAGACTTAGGTAAATACTACATCATCGCTACTTTAACTAAAGGTTTTCTTTTACATTCTAATATTCACCTTGAATCCCTCTCCTTTCAATTCACTCACAAATACCATTATTTCATATAAAACCCTTGTTCTTGCATCATGTTATAGACACTTAACAATTAGACCAAGCTTTATGGGTTACATTTTTGACCATTAAAGTGCTCCTGCTCGTAAAGTCAGCTAGATGCTTGTAAATTAGATGTCTTTTTGGTGTGAATGGTATGGTTAATTAATTTTTTTATTTCCATTTATTGAAGCTTTTAATTTAAAGTTTTTTTTGTATTTTTTTTAAACGTCGAAATGTTTTCGCACAACCCTTCCTAACTGCTCAAAAATAAAAACGAACAGAAAAACAGATTAACTATGAAAGTAAACAAAATGGGTGAAAAAAAAACTCAACATTTTCTTTTACAAGAAATGAAAAAAGGTATTCTCCAAAATTAACAATAGGCGAAGGTAAGAAGTATTTGAAAAAATGTTAATTTTATTGACATATTAAACAAAAATGGATTGAATCAATATCAATTCAAAATTGAATAAAACTTCGGACTATCAAATTCCTCAACATCCATTTCTGAAACTAAATGCAAATTTTACTTATAAATAATAATCAAATAATGTATTATATTTTCCTTAACTATCCGGTCGTTTGTACGTCTAATTCATTCTCATACTATGAACATCTTTTCTAGAAAATTACCTAGCAACTTTGACTATTCCTTCTTCCAACGATAATAACTATACAAAACTATCATCATTACTTCAGTTCTTTTATCAGGCGTTATCTATTAATTAAGGTCTTAATTGACATTTTTTTCTATTCCTTTTTTTAGCTGGACTCCTGACTACAGTAATTGTAACTTTAGATAGAAGCGGCTGTATACAGTAGATTCACGATCATTTTTGAGGGGTCTCAGGCTACTTTTCGAAATTTCCAAAAATTAATTTTTGTAGTAAACTTTTAAAATTAAAATTAATTGAAATCATAATTACCATTCCCGAATCAGCTTCAAATGACGATTAAAAAGAAGTAAAAACAAAAAGAAAATGATAGACATTTGCTGTTTTGTTTCTCCTACTGCCGATTCAAGTCTCAGCCAACAAAGAGTAGATGTTGAGCTTAAAAAAAAACAAAAAAAAACAAGATTCAATCTGTCAATTAGTATAAATAACCGTTTGTAAATTAAGATATGTAAATAGCCTAATAAATAGCGAAAAGAGCAAAAAACATGAGGACTGACTAACTAAGAAAGTAGACAACAAACACAATTAAACAAATATATTTTATTTTCATAATAAAAATGGATAGTCAAGAGGCTTACACGGACAAAGTCAGATGTATATAAAAAGTATGGCACATACTATCAAAATGAGTTGGTAGTCAAACTGAACTAATGCTAAACAAAGTCTAAAAAAGTGTAAGAAATAAAGAGACAAACATATCCTCAAACTGTTAGTTTCCATTCTTATAATAAATGATATAAAACAAAAATTTTAGCTGAACGTAAGGAGCAACGTAAAAACTTGAAACGAACAGAAACTACTCGGTGTATGAGGGGAGCTGCCCCTTCCTCAACCTTCGCTCTTTATGCTAAAGTCTTAAAGTTCTTTAAAAATACTTCCGATTCAAAACCAACGTCACTAGTGTTTGAGCAGTCTTTCCTAAATAATCAGGACAAAAATTCAAACTTTAGCACAAAGAACGATAGTTGAGGAAGGGGCAGGCCCCCTTATGTACAAAATAACTTCTGTTCGTTTTAAGTTTTTAATGTTACTCCTTACTTTCAGTTGAAAAACTCGTTTAAAAAAATTAATTTCTGATTGTTTTTCAAATCATGCCAGGAATTCCCCCCCCCCTACGGGCACCCATAAGGTGAATTCCAGGGGGGGGCAAACCTGGTCTAATTGGCACTTTTAATGCTATATAATAGAGTCTCAGAACAAAAATATAAAACTAAGGCAGCATCATTCAGCCAGGGGGGGGGGTTGCCCCGCCCCTTATGGGCACCCATTCACCCCCCCCCCCCGTGTAACATTTCTCCTGGAAAACCCTCCATATGGACCCACCCACCCCCCCCCCCACCATAGAAAATTACCCAAAAAATTTTCCCATTTTTTTCAATAAGAAATACTATATGTGAAAAATACAGACAAATTGCGGAACTTCCAGCCATTCCCCCAGGGACTATGGAGGGTCATGTCATCACCAAAAGCATAATTATTGGACATTTAATTTATACTGAATCAAATGGCTATCTTTAAATTTTGATCAGACGTGTTTGGAGAAAAAATGGGTGTGGGAGGGGGGGGGGCTAATTTCCCTCTAATTTATTTGGTCACTTTAAAAGGGCACTAGAACTTTTTATATTGTGTTTGAAAGAGCTACCTAGATTTTCTAGGACTATTGGTTCGAGACGATGATCCCTAAAAAAAAAAAAAAAACGAAAGAAACAACAAACAAACAAACAAATAAACACAAATCCGTGATCTTTATTCTGCCGAAAAATTCAAAATTCCACATTTTTGTAAATAGTAGCTTGAAACCTCAAGAGTAGGGTTCTCTGATATGCTGAATCTGACGGTGTGATTTTCATTAAGATCTCTTGACTTTTTGGGGTGTCTCCCCCCTTTTTCGAAAATTAGGCAAATTTTCTCAGGTCGTGACTTTTGATTGGTAACATTAATCTTAATGAATTTTACATATTTGGAATTAACATAAAAAACCAATTGTTTTGAGTTATCCAGCGTTATCAAAATCCTCTTTTTAGAGTTTCGGTAGCTAATGAGCCGAGTCGCTCCTTACTTACAGTTCGTTACCACTGCATTAATCACTGGTACTACTTGAGCTGTAGTTATTTTACTGCCTTATCTTCAAGACAGGGTATTTAGTTTTGGGACTCGAACCATTTTTAGGTTAAAATCAGAGCAAATAAATAAAAAAAATCTTCAAAAACCACAGTTTCATCCTCTCTGTCGATCAAAAGTATAAGAAAGCGATGGTTCATGACAAAAAAGACTCGAGTCCCAAGTTATGCTCAAATAACTATATTTTCTCAACAAGATTAGTAAATATCTCTATCATTAAAACAAACAATTCAATAGTTGTGATTATTTTGCTAAAGTTTCACAACAAGAAATGACATCAACTAATTCAGCAAAAATTACCACATTTTAATGAAGAACAAGAATTATATACTGTTGACTGCAGCGCTAATTTTGCTAAAGGCAAAAAAACGAAGAAAGACGACTGCATGAGATTACACTGATATACTATTATGTTTCAGCAGCATGACATTTACACTTCATTCGATTGTTAATAAGGCATGTGAATTAATGGCAGAGCAACTCTCTAGAATTCCACAGCTAGACGTCCTTTTATCAATAGTGCACATTGAATTATCCTTATCATGCCTTCAAAAAATTTAACTATTTCCCTTTCTGAAAAGGTACACCAAAAATTTCCTGTTCACTTGTGGCAAGCTCAGATATATTAGTATAAGTGTTTCTCGCATTATAAAAACGGTGCAGTTTTAAAAATGCTAACTTTATACTTAATAATAAAGATATTTAAAATCTAAAGGAATGTGTCATACGGAAGAGGGTATGTTACCCTGAAGATAGAGCTCTCTTGTTTTTGTGGGGTTTAAAACCGTTAAATTGACCAATTAGATGTAATTATACACTGATACTCTTACATGTTTTATTACAGGCCGTACCAGACTTTTATATTATTACTTTGGAATGTCTCTTGTTTCATTGAAAAAGATGCTTTATACCAATACAAAAGATGCATGTGAAAAATGATCAGCTACACTTTCTCTCTGCTAAATACATCTTTAAAAAAGTTAAAGCAATGTTTTTCAGGCCAACTAATTGTGCTTACGGACCGAGAGTATGTTTTCCAGTTTGTTTCTGAATATACTATTAACTTTGGTTTTTTGAAAAAAAACCTTAGTTTCTTATTATTCTTCACTATTCGGGCCACTACATAACAAAAATAACATTAAATAAAGTTCGAAATGAAAGTTTCAAAACTAAAACAGAAAAAAAAAATAAATAAATTAAAGCATCATGTCTGAACAATTAAAACTATAACATAGATCTAATTAATATCACACTTCCATTTAAAATTTTACTATATATGAGTGCCTTTTTCTCAATTTTCTTAAGATATAGAGCAGCCACTCATTTTCTTTTTTTCTTCTCCTGTCTTTCCGGATTCAATTGCGAGTTTTTGATAAGTCGAACCACCTGCAAGAAGAAACAAAAAAAAAAAAAAAAACTATGTTCAACCTTTTTTTATTTTTCTTGTGCTTGGCATTAACAAACACAGAACAAGCAAAAAAAAAAAAAAAAAAAAAAAAAAAAAAAAAAAATCGTTCTAAATAACTAAACATAATTTGTTGTGCTCTCCAATGCGCACATCTTATTGATAAGTTCATGGTATGATTATTTTGCCCGACGGGATACAATAAATTGATCAACTGACAACCCTTATCTATTAATAAATTCACTATTTAATAGCATAATATAATAGATGATTTGTTAAAAAAGAAGCTAAGTGTTAACCGTCTTTAAACAATTAGCCTATAAAACTTAATCCAAGTGTTTAAAGAAGTGATGCTGATTGGCAACGTTGGCAAAATCGCAATATGTCCCCTAGGTATCCCTTTTTCTAGTCAAAACACAAATTCTAGCTATATTTGTGGAAAAATGAATATTAGGCGACTATATAAAAACTTATCCCTACCCCCCCCCCCATTTATGGGTGGATACCCCGTCGGTTGGGGTCCTTGGTGCTAGTAAAGCGAAGCGAATATAAAGATAAAATATGGAGGGTTCAATATATAAGTGAAGAAATTTCAGAAAAAAGTTACATTTAAGTTATAATACATTGCAAGTAACTGAGGTTTGTACATCTGAATTTTAAACAATTAGTAAACATTATGAGGTCAATTTGTAACGAGGATATTTTAACTCACGACAAAAGCTGAGAATAATACCCCCCCCCCCCCAAAAAAAAAAATGCATTTGTTCAATTATGCTAGGAAAGGATGTAATATAAAAAGACAAATAAGCAGGAGGAGCCAGGGCCACATCCACCCTAAGATCTCGAGATGTTTAGATCTATTCTCATTTTCATGTAAATCCCACATTACACCAGAAGACAAAGCTTTGACTCCTCTGACAAAGCTTGAAAGTCTTCTTTCCTTCAACTCCTTGGAAAATTACAACCCCTGTTGTATACTTTATGCAAGAGTTTCATAATGGCATGGTCGAAGGCCTTGATTTTAAGACTAACTGGTATGTCCTACACAAGGAGGAATATTCAGCTAAAAGCCACCAGCAAGGACATGGAACAGGTCTTTAGATTCCATATACCTATGGGACAATAAAGCAACCTCGGACTTCCCAGTGCTGGATGAGAGCTAATAATGCTCCCTAATTGCCGATGTCATATCCAAAGACCGACTCAAAACCCTCAAAGATTTTCCACGCCAACAATAATCACCTCGATATACCAGACGGTTAAGGTGGCCATTTCTTCAAAGCACAGCCGTTGACAGAAGGCCTGCAAATGAACCGAAAAAAATCCTCCAGAATTCCGTATGATTCCACGTGACGAGCAGACGGTCTGTTATAAGTTGTGACTGGATCTCAAGTAATATATCAAGAATATACCCCACTCCTGGTAAATCAAGTTTTTCACTAATACAGATACCAGTAAAATAACTATGACTTAAGAGGCTTAGAAACTTAAGCGACAGGAATATGTTTGGGCCCAGTCACTGAGTTTTGAGAGGAAGCAAATAGATAGATAGATTTTATTTCATACAAATATAAACAACACAAATAATTAAATAAAGCCAACAGGGAGCTAAGCTCGAAAGGAAGGTTAACAATTATTACAATGAGTTCAAGTTTTAGATAAAGAAGATAAACCAAAAAACATCATAACATATAGAAGGAGAAGGACAAAGGAGGCTACCCCAGCACGGCAAAATCTAAAAATAATGCTAAGAAACAAATTATCAAGAAGAATCACCCCGTCATCAAAGGTTAATAATATATTCTACTAGTTTGGTCTTTAAAAGTAATCGGCTATTAAGATTTTTAAATTTACTATTTAATTTTAGCCTATTTACTATAGAAGGGATTTGGTATCTTATTGAAAATAATTGAAAAAGGAAAAACATACTTTAATCGATGTAAACATCCTAAATTTTGGGCTAAATTTATATGGAGATGGTCAGAATGACTACGGAAACATAAAAGCTCATCAAGAATAATCCCCAAATATCTATATGTCTTAACCCGTCTAATTCTACACCCAGAAACAACTAACTCATCAATCCCAACCTTAGCAACTCCTTGCTTAGATCTCCCAAAAACCATAAATTCTGTCTTAGACAAATTGAGAACTAGACGATTACAAGAAAACCACTGGATAACTGAATTCATTTCAGACGCCATATTCTCGATCAATAATGAAGGGGTTTTAGCTTCAACAGATACCACTGTATCATCTGCAAACATAAGTGCTAGGCTATCCTTATAGGATAGACAATTAGGGAGATCATTTATATATATATATATATATATATATATATATATATATATATATATATATATATATATATATATATATATATATATATATATATATATATATATATATATATATATATATATCAAAAATAGTGACAGTCTAAGTATAGACCCCCGAGGCACTCCAATATCGTCCAGGGAGTTAGGCTGAGACAGATGGCCTTGTAGGTCTACTTGGAATCGACTGACTTTATTAAATCCAATGCCTTTCCACGAATTCCAGAGTTATTCAATTTTCCAAACAAAATGGAATGATTTAGAGTATCAAATGATTTTTTTTATATCGTAGAAAATGCATGATACATAATTACCATTATTCAGTGAATCATTAGTTTTAAGCAAAAGGGCTGCAACTGCTTTTTCAGTAGAACGATCCGATCTAAACCCCAACTGGCTTTTGGTTAAAAGATTTATTTTTATCTAAATAAGACAAAATTCTTTTGTGAAATAACTTTTCCAAAATCTTTGGCAAAGGAGAAAGTATTGCAATAGCTCGATAATTATCAACATTAGTTTTATCACCTTTTTATGCTGTGGGATAACTCGGGCAATTTTCCATTTAGTAGGGAATATCCCAGAAGACAAACACAAATAAAAAATATAAACAAAAAGTGTATGAATTACAGAAGCAAGGTGTTTCAAAAGATTAGTTGAAAGTCCATCCAAACTTAATGAATTACTTCTATTTAAATCTATTAAATTTTTTTTTGGAATTCATCAAGACTAACTGGGGTCAAAAACATACTTGTATCCTCTAATTGACGAAGGTATTCTTTATATGAATGAGCTGAAGTCGAGCCAAGACCACGAGTAACATCAAAACCAATACTAGCAAAATGAGCACTGAAAGATTGTGCAATAGCTCCATGACCCTTTGATGTAAGACCATTTTATTTATTAATAATTCTGGGTAAAAATTATTCCAATTGTTTCCAATCTTTTCTTTAATTAGATCCCACGTTTTTTTGGGTGAATCACATTCCTAGAAGAATTTTCAAAACACCTTTTCTCACTCGTTGTAAGAGTTTTCACCAACAGATTTTTATAATTTTTAAATCGTATAATATTATAGGTGATGGATATTTCATTCTTATCTTATATAGACGATTTTTTTCATTAACTGATCTCAGGAGTGACTCATTAATCCATGGTTTTCGTGAAAATATTTTTTACGATGTATTTTTTCATAAGGACAATGATGGTCTAATCGTTCATTTAATACTCTAAAAAAATATCCAACGATCTATTAGGATCTCTCTCTTCTAAAACTTCACTCCAATCTACGTCACCAAGGGCTACTTTTAAATTATGTATATTTTTAAGTGAAAGATTTCTCTTTCTTGTAACGATCTCCCTAATCAAAGTCTTTTGAATCTTATAATCTAACATAATCATACAATGATCTAATGATTCATCCATAATCACAGACATAGCCGCACATGTATAAGGCGAGAGAATATTGTCAATAAGCGAAGTAGATGAGTCGACTACACGTGACGGGATAAAACAAGCCGGATATAAATTACAAGAAAGAGAACATTCTAAAAACTGTAATGGATATTTATCAATCCCATGATGGTCTGAAGGTAAACATCTCATTAGGTCTATGTTAAAGTCTCCAAGGATCATGAATGGAATACGCAGACTTGAAAGGTAAACTAACATATTTTCCAATCTACTTATGAAATTTACCTTACTAGAAGAGGGGGGACGGTATATCACTACAATTAAGAGTTTTTCATTATCAGGCAAAAAAAAATTCAACTACACAACATTCAAAATTCATTTCAATATTAAACTGTAAAAAATGATCTCTCATTCGTACAGGAATATAATGCCCGAATCAAATAAAAACTTCTCAATCACACCCCGTCCGCTCACCCATCCCCGACAGTTCCAAAACGATATCCTCCTAGAACAAGACTTTTTTTTCGTTATTTTATTAAAAAATACATATTTATTTGATGGAATATTAAAAGAATGTGAAATATCATTAATCTCATGAGCTAAATGATCTTGAAAAACCGAATTAAATAAAACTGACCTTCTTTCTAATTCCTGTAACCTTGATAACGGGATTTCATTCAAATCACTATCCAATATCATAATTTAGTGCCACGCGAAAAGATAGCCTCCCAGTCTCCCCCCACCAGAAACGAAAACATTGAAAATCACACTGAATGGGCTTTTTCTTATGGAAAACAACATAACACTCTGCTGTGAGCCATAATAGAATAAATAACACCTAGATATTGATATAAAAAGGAATTTTTCCCCTTCTCAGCATACGAAGGTTAGACAGTTACACTCGAAAAATTAAACAAAATAAGAAAAACAAAAACAAAAGTTACTTCCCGACCGAACCACACAATCCATATTCACATTAGTCAACCGGTCACAACTGGAACCAATCTAATTTCTTTTTGACGCCAAATTCATCGATGTAGCATAGAACAGGGGGAACTACCGGTGGGATCCAGGCTTGTGAACCTTTCTGTTTGAGCTCATTTTTCTTCTTTATAAGAGATGATCTAATTTCCCGGTCTGATTTGTTGACATCATCTGTTAAGTAAACCTTTGAGAAAATATGGCAATTCTCAATCTTTATTTCTTTTCTGAAATCATGGTCTCTAATTTTTTTATTCGCTTGCAAAACCATATATTTGGGATTTGTATTTTTAAGTCTGAACTTGGTAAATTTATCATTGTGTTCCGTGATTTGAAAATCACATCTAACAGCGCTTTGACTATCAGCTGCGATTCCAAAACAAGAAAATTTCAAGCTCCATTTTCAACAATTACTATACAGGTACACCACCCGTTTGCAAGCTTCATTCATTCGAGATTAATTTTACTGATAGTTAGTACAAACAAACTGAATGGTTACGTCATCGTCGCTGATGACATACAGAAAAAAGGAATGAGAAAGTTTAGGCAGCGGAGCTTAGACAAATGGTGGCTTAGTGGTTAAGCAGTGGTTCAACTATAAGAGTATCTACATTGCCTCATTATGTGAAGCAATGTTTCTTCAGACAACTATAAATGTCACGAGAGTAAGCTAAAGAGCTGTGTAAATGTTGTCCGTACCCATTATAATAGTAAACAAAACAATTCATGGTGTGTTGTCCTGATTAACATACTCACTGAGATGCAGCGGATAGATATCTGTGAACAGAAATGGTATAAGCGTATTTTTTTTTACTATTTGTTGAATTTTCAGGTTTTAACACATAGCTGCATTATCAGCACCTGATAGGTCATTAAGATCGAACCCAAGAAAACTAACCTATCAGACTTCAAGAACGAACAATCTAACTACCTTGTCTCCATAAGTAACACAAACCCCAACATCTCGTGCCATAGCTGCAACCACAGTTTGAAAGATAATTTTTCTGTATCTTCAGTAAAAATTAAAAAAATCTCTGCCCATTGGTTCTGTATATTTTCTTGAATTGGTTCAACTGTATTTTCTTCTAGAAGGGAACCCCTTCAATTCAATTCAATTCAATTTTATTCGAATAAAAACATAACACAAACATCAATAACAATAAAGATCCTAGAAGATAACTTGTTAAGGACCAAAAGAAAAAAAAAATTAAAGTAACACTGAAAAAAAATATAGAAGAATAAAACATGGCTAATTAGAGCAAATTTGTTAAAAATGGAAATATTAAATTATACTATCAAGTTTTGTTACATTTTTATACAACTTGCAGAAACTTGTGGCTAGTTCAACACTGGAGGGAATTTTGTTCCATTGAATAATAGATTTGTAAATGGGAGATTGCTGGGCAGCACTAGAAACGCATTTAGGAATTTTAAAGGCTCTATTTGATGAACGGAGACAGTGGGCTTCCGAATTATTAACATTATAATAGGTTAGGAGTTGAGGTGGAAGATTATTGTGGAAAGCAGAGTAAGCAAGCGATAAGTTTAGTTTTTGTATGATTTGATCAAGTGGAGCTATGCCAAAATCTGAATACAAATCATGAGTTGGACATAGACGGGGAAGCCGAAAAACTGCTTTAATGGCGCGGTTTTGGGCAAATTTGAGTTTTTTAATGAAGGACCGTTTTGTATTTCCCCAAACTGATCCGCAATAAGAAAGGTAAGGAAAAATAAAGGAATAATAGAGGGTAACTAGGATGTCAGGAGGAAAAAAATAATTCACACGGTTAATCATAGCAACTTGTCTCAAAATTATTGCTGTTATGTAAGAAATATGATTAGAGAATGACAAGCATGAGTCAATAAATACGCCAAGAAACTTGGCAACCTCCACTTGTGGGAGGATGTCGGAGGAGTACCTGAGACCAAGAGCAGGTTGAATAACGTCTTTGTTGTAGGGGGTTCTGAATAACACTATTTGACTTTTTTTGCTATTAATGGTCATGTTATTCGTAAGGCACCACGCCTGGACTCTGTTCAGAAGGACTTGGGCAGAGGTTATTGCCAATGGTAGATTGGTGCCAGTGATGAAGAAGTTGCTGTCATCAGCAAATAATACAGGATACACTGAAGGGCCTAGGTCTATAACAAGATCATTGATATACAGGAGAAATAAAATAGGGCCTAGAACGGAGCCTTGCGGGACACCCCTCCGAACAGGTAAGGGCTGAGAGGATACTCCACCCAGGCTCACACTCTGTACCCTTCCAGATAGATAAGAATCAAACCAAGAGAGGGGAACACCACGAATACCGTAACTATTTAATTTACTCATTAAAATACTATGATCGACCATGTCAAAGGCCTTAGAAAAATCCAAAAATAAGCCCAATACAGTTTTTTTAAGGTCAAGTTGTGAGCGTATGAACTGTGTGGCGTCAATTAGAGCATGAGAAGTTGAGAATTTCGGCCTAAAGCCATATTGGTGAGGAGAAATCAAGGATACGGAGTGCTGACTGTCAAACAGAAAGGGAGACAGACGTCTGAAGATGATTCTCTCGAGCACTTTGGATATAACAGGAAGAATTGAGATTGGACGATAATTACCTACCTCAGTTGGATCGCCCTTTTTAAGAACTGGAATAACAATGGCTGACTTTAGTAAATCAGGGAAAACTCCGTGGGTTAAAGATAGGTTGGCAATATGCTTGATGGGCTCGTAGACAAAAGGAGATATGGTCTTCAGGAGCTTATTACTTAATCCAAGACAGTCAGGAGTAAAACTATTAGGGAGAGAACCGATGATTTGAAGTACCTCATTGCTATCAGTTGGGCAGAAAAACATGGATCTAAAATTGAAGCAAGGGAATACAGCCTGTGAGGAGGAGCGGGAGTCAGTATGAGGAACATTCAAAAAATAATTATTAAATGCATCAGGTGCATGTAAAGGGTCAATTAATCTACCATTTGTGTCTTTAAGGCGAATAGGTATAGACTTTGATTTTCTATTTTTTGAAAGTATATCATTAATGGTGGACCATATCTTTTTCAGATTTCCTTTGCAATTGAGAATTTTTGTATAATAATAATTTTTCTTGGCTTCACGGATGAGTTTAGTGTATAAGTTTTTATAATGTTTATAATTAGAAAAACTTAAACTCTAGCTGGTAGTCCCCAAGACTAATAATTAGGTTCCAATAAACTCTTCTGATAGGTACAAATGACAGGACTTTAGTTCTTTACTCAAAGAGGTTGAATCGAGCACGGACACAGAGAACCATTATCATCATTGTTGACCAGGTATTTTCAATTCTGCCAGCCCATCAAGTAGTTATGCTGATGGCCAGAGATTTGGAAACCCTCTCTTTTTTTTCTTAGATAAGATCAAGTGTACACGCTAGAAGGGCAAAACTGTGGGTTTAGTTCTCGATTCCTACAAAGTATGGTTGGTATCCAACGTTGCCTTCTTATACGTCTTCCAGATTCACTAAAACCAAGCTTCATCTTAATATTTATCATGAAAAGTACAGTTGATAGTTTAGTTACGTTCTTTATTAAAATCACACATAGGAAAAAGCCTTAACCGTTTTCTTAGCTGTAACCTAGTGTACAACAAAGAACAGTCTTAAGGTTTTCTTCAGCTACCATCCTTACAAATGTAAAACAAGGCGTTTTAAAAGGTGTTTCTCTTCTTTTTATAAAATTGTTCCTGTGTTCGTTCTTCTGTTTGGAACGGTCTCTGATGCTATATTCCTTCGATCCTATATCGTTTTGTTTTATTCCACTGTCGGTTTATTTTATTCTTCCCTCCCGCACAACTTTACTCGCGTGTTCCTATGTTTTAACCCGTTCTTGTTCTTGTGTCCGGTCTTGTTTCCTTAGATTCAGTAGGCTTCGAAAGCGGTATGAGGCCAGATAAACTGTTGTATGATTTGCCATGGAACGTGCAGTTAATAGTTTAGGTATGTAGCTTACTAATATTTTTGAATTTAGTCGTAACTTTAGATTTAATTATACCCTTGTTTCCTTGATAGTAAATTTTTTTTGTGCTCTACTTTAAAAATCTTTGTTAAGCTCTACTCGAGGAATTTTGATATATTCTTTTAAAACCATTTAATACAATTTTAAAGGTATAACTATGCTCTTAATTTTTGTCTTTATTGCCTCATTTGTGTCTATTTTCCTTTGCCCCTTCGTTAATTTATCTTTTCCTCTGTCAATCATTTTCTTCGTTCCTGTTTTTGTCGCGTGAGTTCGTTTTGGTGATCACTTCTGTGTTTTAAGACTTACGGAAAGGCCGTATCCATGGGGGGGGGGGCCTGGGTTTGACACATTCCCGAAATAGTAGTCCGACGCGTCAAAACGTAACAAAAACGTAGATAAACAAAATTTGATGTGGTTGAAAGTTTTCTTCTGCAGCCCGGGGTTGTTCCTGTTTTGTTGCCTGTGTTCATTCCCATTAAAGCTCCAGTGTTTTTAAGACTTTGGGTCTTCCTACATTCTCATTCTCCTATTTTTGCTAAATTCCTGTGGGCTGTTTGACCTTGTGTGTTTGTAACACAAATGAAATACTTTTTTTTCGGTGTCACTGTTCAAGTAATCAAGGAACGGTTCAAGGTCTGGTGAAAATAAGAAATAACTCTGCTGCCAAAAAATCCAGTTTTGTAAAAACTGCATATTATTCTAATCCAATAGCTTTCGAGTCTAAAAATGATTGATGACTTTCAATTTTCAATCGAATGAGGCTCTGCCTTAGTACACGATCAACCACGATCAACTCTCCTATACTAAGTGGCCGGGAAACAAAACAATAATACAGGCAAGACACCCGACTCTTTACTACGTGCCTCCAAAAAGGGGGCATTCAGATAATTCTATTGAAAAGAAATGAGCTTTACATAAAAACTTACAAAAAAATAAACAAAAACACATAAAAACAATGGTATATGAATTACAGACAAGGTAAAATTAAGTTTATACTAAAACAATGTTTCAGTAACAGTCAACCAATACAAATGTTTGACTTCGCACTATTGTTTAGCCATCGTCATCATTTCAAATTAATGAAATAATGTCAGATAAGTAACGTAGAGCTTCTTTTTCTCCAGAGACCTCTCAAATATGTACGCTGAGTAGCCTGCATGGCATTTTAATATTTTAAAGTGAAAAATCAACGAACAGTCTGAAATTGCTAAAAAATATAAACCCAAAACAAAAGGGGAAACAAAGGAAAAAAAACCTAGTTATTATTAAATTTGACTATCTATATCTTATGCATATGAACGAATTAAAAAAAAAAAAAAAAATATGATTACCATGTGAAACGCCGCATCAATATTAACAGGAGGATCCTTTGCACTGGTTTCCATATAGGGGATATTCAGTCGGGATGCCGCCTCTCGCCCTTGTTCTTCAGTGATGCGGCGCATATGCACCAAGTCTATCTTGTTTGCAACTAGAAGCATCGGCACTGAATCTCTAAAAATGAGCAGCAATACAAACAATTTTTAGTTAATTGACCTCTTTATAATAAACGCACTCTAAACAATGACAAAATTGTACTTTGACCGTGGTAAAAAAAAAAAAAAAACAACAACTCATCAAAACTGATCTAAGTGCATTCTCACTAAATGATACCTTCCGACCTAACAAGCTAGAATTTTTGTAGGGTAAGGGGGGACTTTCAGGTCTTTGCCCCCTTTTCTGTCCGTAGTCTGAGAATTCTTACCAAAAGAGAAATTTACTCGTCCTTTCTCCTTCCCAGCAAAGCTTGAATACACGAGAAGGATCTAGCGTCCCTAATACCCCCCTCCCTAGGTTGGATTAAATAAGAACTCGCAAAAGGGGACATTGCACTTACTCTCACTACTACTACTAATACTACAACTAACAACTCTCAACCTTTTTCTCATTATAGCCACAGAAAGCGCGATTGAACCGCATTTTTTTCGTACAGCCTACTGTTTGAAATACGGTCGGTCAGCCGAGTACTCAGAACAATCCGTAGGCAATTTCTCTCGAAAACATCTAGAAAATCTTCACCCGCTTTTCGGAGCGCCCATGCTTCAGAACCATACTGGACCACTGTCATCACTGTAGCTTCCAATATTCTAATTTTGGTTTGCAGACTTATCTTCGTATCCTTCCAAACTTTTTTCAACTGTGAAAAAACACCCTGAGCCTTGGCTATTCTACTTTAAACATCTTCCCTGCTCCCACCGTCTTTACTAATAATACTACCAAGGTAAGTGAAAAAAGGTAAAATGGCACTTTGCTGTCTTGTAGTTTCTTTTCTTTTTTTTGATAAAATACTCTAGCCGAACTCTAAATTTTTAAAATTGATTTAACATAAGGTAAGAGTCACTCCTTGCTAATTGTACATCCTAAAATGCATCATTTTAAGCTTATACTTTACAATCTTTTCTTGTCAAAGATTGTTGCTCAAACTTCAAACAAAAGATAATTTGAAAGTTATCTTAATTTTAAGATTCACTTGACGTGGAACGGTGAATAGCTACACATTATTCGCACGCAACACTTTGTAGATGGTAAAAAGCAAAAAAAACTTATTAAGTAAACAAGAACTAGCAACATGTCAATTATATTTATTAAAATTAACCATAGTTCATAGGCTATTTATAACAATACTTATGATTTGATCTTTAACCAAATAGCTTCTTTTTGCCTTCACATTTCATTTTGGTATTTCATATGAGCCTAGAATATTATCTACCCTTAATTTATTAATTTAAATTATATCAAATAATGCAGTCGGAAAAACTCCAAAAAGTGTTTTTTCAAGCAACTTTACTGGGTGCACAGCAAATCATTTTGTACTGCTGAGGTCCATGTCGGGCCTCAGGTCGGTCCATGTCGGGCCTCAGGTCGGTCCATGTCGGGCAATGGCACTGGAAACAGGTGAAACCTTATATTTTGTGACTGGTCCTTGCAAATGAGGTGGTTTAGTGGAAACGCATTGATGCATACCTATATGGTATTCATAGATAAAGTAAGAAAAATAAAGGCTCAAAGTAAGCAATTTTCCATCCCAGCCGAGCGGCAGTTTGATCTTTAACATCAGATAATATGTTTAAATATAATGACATTATTGAGGCGGTTGTTTCACGATAAAATGGAAAGTAGCAACAACAACCTATGGACTTCTGCAGTCAATACACAAATTAATAGCTTAGATTGAATACTTTTCTTAGGGTAGTATATAAAACAAGCATTAAAAAATCATTCCTAAATATTGAATTTTAGGCAATCAAAGCCATACCATGAAAAAAACAACTTCAATATTCCTAAAGATTTGATAAAAAAGATACCACACTTCAGCTTGGAGATATTACTTGTCCTGATCAACTTCTTGTTATCAGATAGGACCCAAAAATACATTTAGAGGAGGATACGGGGGACAATTTTTTCCCCTTTAACCCTTGTGGCTTAAAACTTATAAAATGTTAACCAAGTAAAGAGATACATTAAAAAAGGGCATAACTGATTTTTATGCAGTCATAGACATGGTCACAATGGCACGACCTACAGTGTAGGTGAATGTTTTTTTTTTTACCACTCAGAGGGTTTTCGTAGTTTTTTTTTCAGTGTCTCCCCATTTTTAATTTTCTTTCACCCTCCAATTAAATATGATAAAGTTTTATTAAGCAAAGGAAGTACAATCACATTGATAATAATGTTAAAAAATTTTTTAATTAATCAATATTTATGTTACAAAAGGCGCATTAATATAAAACACAGCATTTTTGAAAGAGTGAACATGAATAAGTCTTATTCTGATTTACTCAAACTTTTCAGTAAAAAAACTGAGTATTTTCTTCAAATATAGAACGCAACCCTAATTGACTCCTGAATCACTACGAAACCTGCTACTAACCTCATTTCCTACTTTAACTGGACCAATTTTATTGCCGCTTTAACCAGACAAATTTTATTGCCGTATATACCATCGTATAAATCACTCGTATAAAGTTTTATTATTAAAATTTGTTATATATATCTATATATATATTATATATATCTAAATTTGTTATATGTTATATATATATATATATATGTTATATATATATATATATATATATATATATATATATATATATATATATTATATATATATATATATATATATATATATATATATATATATATATATATATATATATATATATATATATATGTATATATATATATATATATATATATATTATATATATATATATATATATATATATATATATATATATATATATATATATATATATATATATATATATATTCATTTTATTTAGCCAACCAATAAAAAACTATGCCAATCAAAAACAAACAGAAATTAATTTCAAAAACTATTTCCACAAAAGAGGTCTTTCCAAGAAAGACTGCCCAAAAGTGTACCAGGGTTTTTCTCCAGGTCTAACAATAGGTTTACATTACATCTCTAGTCATATATTCTCGTTTCTTAACGAGTGTATATGAATACAAATGTACAAGTCTTATCCTGATTCACTCAACCTTTTCAGTGCAAAAACTGAATAGTTTCTTCAAACTGATGTACCCATGGTCAAAAGTACTGCCAAAAAGTATACCCGGGCTTCTCTCCAGACCAAACAAGTTTTTTTCACAAATTTATTTCCCCCCTGGGTCAAAAGTATGAATCAAAAGAATACGAGGGTTTATCAATAGGTTTACGTTAAAAAAGAGAAAAGGCAGACATAACTAGAGGAAAAGTCTATTTAAAAGTCTAAAGCCATTTTAAATAATATTTCAACTGGAATATAACTTTTCTAAACAGCCATTCCCCTTGATCTCGTCCTAGAAACATTTAGCCATTCCCCAACGGACAGCTTCTTTTATTAATTTTCTTGGGCGTCACTAAATAGAATTTCTAAGAATTGATTTCCCTAAGTCATTTTCCTGAAACACTGCCAAGCCTATCCTACTGTAGATAGCAGCATTATGGAAGATGATAGAAAAGTTGATAACACATTTTGTACCTATCTTTAACTCGCTGAACTTGTGTCCGGAATTGATCAATATTATCAAAGCTTTGTTTATCTGTCACTGAGTACACAAGTAGAAAGCCATCTCCTTTTCGCATGTACTGCTCCCTCATAGCACTAAATTCTTCTTGTCCTGCTGTGTCCAATACTGGAAAATAATACAGACTTCCATCAAACATCACTTGCTATGCTATTATATCGTTTTGCAGACAGATAAGTTTTAGCTGCTTATTTTCGCAAAATACGCCTCTCCTTATAAAAATCTTGAAAAAAGAAGTACTGAATGCAATATCACTCTTTTTTTTTCTTAACACTTTTTAATGTTCTATTTTTATTTTAAACCAAATACAAAAACCGGAATCACTTAACATTTCCGTTTGCTTACTAATGAACAGCAACCAAATTTGTGAATTTTAAAAATAAAAAATTAAGAGAGAAACGGGTTTAATCTAAATAAAGCAGTAGAACAAAACAAAAAATTAAAAGCACAACAACAAAACTTTAAATAATAAAAAAGGTCAGAATATTTCGACTCCACGTCCGGGAGCCTTTTTCAACGACAAAAAAGAGAAACAATTAAAAAAAATCATCTAAAGAAAACGACAATTGATTATGAAATTTGGCGCTTCGCATTGATATTTCAGTTCCAAAGTTTTATCATTTTTTTCTCAAAGGGAAATTACGTGGTGGGCATGAATGTAGACTTGCAGCTAAATTAAATATAGTCACTTCCACTTTTCACATTTGCTTATTGATATTGGTTTGATTTTTATTGTCTGTAGTACTGAGGAGCTCATTAAGGAGATAATCAAACACAAGTTTGAAAAAATTTTGCCCCTTTGCCCCCAAAAAAGAGATAATCAAATATTTAAACTACTAAAACTAAAATAATTACTTGCTAGTTTATTTTCCTTGACAGGTATGTCTCGATTTCCCGATTCTTAAATTTTACTTCGTAATATGCAAATCTTATAAATTGTTCAAGGGAGAAGTCAAGAAGTGTTTAAGAAAATGATAAACCATCACATCTATTCCACCAGTTATTAGAAGAAAAACAAAGATCCTCTATCAAATTTCGATTGACATTTCTATGACCCAAAAAAGAGCATAAACGAGGAAAAATTAAATGAAAATTAAAGGAAATTAAAATAAAAATAAAATAAATAGAAATTAAAGGGAATATTTTTCCTTACCAATAAAAAATAATAACAATAAGAAAAAGTTTTGATGCTCCATGGCACAATATTACTATTTAAAACCACAGACTATTGTGAAACCTAATAGATAATCTGTGCTAAAACTGTTAGGTTGCCCCTTTGTGGTAAACAATTTTGTGGCAAATTTCAAATACTCCCGCCACTTCGTGGATCCCTCTCCACTATGAAATTTCGCTATTTCCCTGTTGCAGTATTGATTAGAAGTTAACACTAGAAATTTCCTTATTTTCACAATTTCATCAACCCCCCACGCCCTTTTTAGAAATCCTACTTAGGCCAATCAGTTAAGTCCACTGTATGTAAATAATAGATTAAGTCATAATTTGTATATAAATTAAGACATACCTGTGAGATGGGACAGTTGCAAACCATATAAAAAAAGAAATACGTAAATCTGCTTCTTCATATTACAGATGCAAAGTCCAGGATTTATTTTCTACAAAGCCAAAACAATGGTATAATAGAATAAAGAAAATTTGTCGGAAAACACATAATAATATAGATTTCCATTTCCAAGAAGACCCTTCAGTTACAGCCAATGATCTGAACAGGTTTCTTTCTTCCATAGTTCAGAACCTCCCTCCCCTTTCTTTTGACACTCCTTATGATTTGTGCTCTCAATTTTCCCGTTATTTCGCCCTCGGATGTGGAGGCAAAAATTAAGAACATTAAAAAGTGTAGTACATGTCCATTAGACATTCCGATTGTACTAATTAAAGCCTTTGCCGACAATCTCTCAGAGCCTTTGTCCTTACTTTTTAATGAAATTACATCTACTGGTAAATTTCCAAATTGTTGGAAGTTAGGTTTTATTACTCCCGTAAAAAAGAAAGGTAATAATCAAGATTTTGATGGTGTCCGTCCCATTACTCTTACTCCAGTTTTTTCGAAGTTATATGAAAGCTTTTTAGCTGAGTGGTTGAAAGTAAAAATAATCCTAAATGTTGACCAAAGACAATTCGGAAACCTACGCTCTACATCTACTACCCACTATCTTGTTCACCTTATGAACACAATATGTAACACACTCGAAAAACCCAATACCTGGCTCAATGTTATCGCTCTTGACTTGCAAAAAGCTTTTGATTCAATCAACCACAATATACTATTAGAAAAGCTATCTAATGACTTTCAAGTTGACCCTTATTTAATTAGAATAATTGCGTCTTTCCTCTCTAACAGAACGCAAGTCGTGAAATACCTGAATGTATATTCTGATCCCCTCCCAATTTATAATGGTGCGCCCCAAGGAACCCTCTTAGGTCCAATTTTATTTCTTACAATGACGAACAACCTTGGTGTTTATTTCCCGGATAGATGGAAATTCGTTGATGATCTAACTGTCTTAGAGACATGTTCCAAAAATTCCAAAAGCAACCCAATGTACAGCTTGGAATCGATATCAGCCGAAGCTGTTACTTATGACATGAAAGTCAACCCTTTAAAGTCAACTGTTCTTACTATTAATTTCCTTAAAACTCCTCCTTCTTTCTCCTGTCCAATCCCCCCTGAAATGTTCGTTACCACTATGAAATTACTGGGCGTTACCATCTCAAGCGACTTAAAATGGGATTGTCATATTAATGACATCTTAAAACGTGCAAATGCCGCATTTTCCCTCCTTAAACTCCTTAAAAAATTTAAATGCCCTAAATCGCACTGTTTGACGATTTTCCTGTCATTTGTACGCCCAACCCTTGAGTACGCCTGTCCTGTTTGGCATCCTGGCATTTCCATTGAATTGTCGGACAGAATAGAGGCAGTACAAAAAAGGTGCCTAAGAATTATCTTCAATGAGGGTAAAGTACCTTATATTTCCCTTCTTAGGAGAGCTAATCTTGTCACCCTTAAGGAAAGGAGAGCAAAAATTACCTTGCGTTTTGCTAACAATGCCCTTCATAACCCTCGAACAACTCCCCTTTTCCCTGGTCAATATTCACCCCTTCGACCCCGCCTCCCGCGTTCTGTGTCAACAAAAATCCCCCTTCTCGCCCCAATAAGAGTTTGCACTGAAAGATATAGAAGAACTTTTATCCCTTACATAGTTGACATTTTCAACCACTGAATCTCCGCTGCCTCCCCCCCCCCTCACTCACTCTTTACCTCATATTACTAATTTTAATGCCCATTTTACAAATTTGGAGATTTTATATTTATGTTTGTTAGTCACCAACTAACTTATGTTTTTGTTTTAATTTTACTTTATCCCCTTGTTAATTTTACGAGTTTTTTTTTTTGGGGGGGGGCGTTTTTGCTGACTTGACTTTGGCCTTCTAATTTTATGAGTTTTACTTTGTTTTTGTTTTTAACGTTTTTACGTATTTGACATTGACCCTTTTATAGTTTTCTGTTGTTGTTTGATTGTTTGTTTTTGTTGTTCTTTTTTCGCTGTATTTGACGCTAAAGTGCGAATTCGGCCCTTTTGGGCTTGTGATAGCCATTTTTCAGCAATAAATCTTATCTTATCTTACCAAGTTTCTTTCTGTTTTCGCAATTACGAATAATACAATTTCGAACCATTTTTCAGTGACTGATAAACACAAACTAACATTACTAACCCGCTAATGAAAGAGTAAGTGGGAGGAGCTGTTTGTACGCACCGAGAATGAAGCGCCAGAAATCATCTGAGGTGAACTTACTGTTATATTATCTTTATACAGTGGTTCACTGACAAGAAGGGGATTATTGTTCAAAATGGTTAAGTCTCTTGTGCTGGGGGCTGACATAAGGTACTTAATCACATCTACTGTGAACTAAATTTGTCCAATCAACACTCAAGGTCCTCAAATTCAACTTGTGGCTAGCATTTTAGTGCCGTAGAAATTCTTTTGTACGAAGAGGAGAGGGCCCTCGAAAAGCCTGAAGAGGAAGCTGTAATCTCTGGCGCTGTCAGTGGATCAGCTACCCCAATCAGCTGTGTGAATATGGCTAGTGGGTTTTCTCCAAAGAGCAGCAGCACTAAATTTCCTCATGATCACACATAAAAAAAAGGAGACTGCTCGATCAAATAATGTGCCCGAACGATGATGCAGAACAGGATGAAATTTATTATGTGATTCATCGTCAAGTAGATTTAAATCTGGGCTTGTCAGCCCACGCCAGGAGATGAAAAGATCCTGTCCTAGATGATGCAATCAATACAATCATTGCCTTCTGGAAAAGATATTTTACTCAGCTGCCATGGAGTGCAGCTTGACAAGAAAAGTACTATCGTTGCCGGCATTTTGTGCCACAGCAGAAGGGGTTTTCAGTGGTGCAGGACAAATTGTTACTGCCAAGCGTTCTATGCTGACTCCACACCCTGTAAACAAGCGTATTTTTTATACATGGAGACTAAAATACATGGAGACTAAAATCTAAGTGCTGGAGTTTATTTCTAGCTAAGTGTTTTGAATTTTTAATTCTGGACTGCCTAACAATTGACAAAATAGGGAATTTAAAACTTAAACTCTTATTCAAATTAATCTTATTCAATCTTATTCAAATTAAACTCTGAAATTTAAAGCCACAATTAAAAATTTAATAGTATATAATACTTTCCTCTATAAGATGTGCCTTTTTTTATATCAAAAAAAAAAAAAAAAAAAAAAAAAAAAAAAAAAAAAAAAAAAAAAAAAAATCATAAAACAAGTTTTTCAAAGAAAGTAAAGAGCTCCATTAAGCCAAATTTGAGCAGGAATAATGCAAAAAAATATTACAAGCGTGTAACTACCACAAATCTTCATCAATAAGTAAGTGAAACTCAAAACGAACAGAAATTCAATAAATAACCGAGTCAAACTCAAAACGAGCAAAAATTAGCACGAGTACGGCTGATAACCCCCATGCCTTCTCAAGACCAGAACATAGTTTGCACTTTACTGAAACAAAATACAGTTTAAATGTTTTCTCATTTTTACTTTAATAAATAAAAAATATTGAAACTTTAAGGAATATATATCAGCATATGCTAATTAAACTGACAATCCACGATCATTTTTTTTTGTCACAGTAGTAGTAATGGTATTGTTACTTTTGGTATTAATTGCAACAGCACTAGTCCTAGTAGCAGCAGTAGTATTAACGAAATGCCTTTTGGTCAGTTGAAGATCCCTCTCATTAAGTCCTGGATGTTTCAACTTAATACAATTAGTCACTGCTATGTCAATGCTGATATGTCCTTTTGATAACCTATTTGTTCATATACTTCTTGAAATTTCTTTCTCAATGCTCTTAGCCTTACAATTAGTTGCAATAGCAGAAGTATTTGAAGTTGTAGCAGTAGTAAATGTAGTTGTGATAGTAGTATTAGCACTAACGTGCACATATTGCCTTTTGGTCACATGCTATTCCCCTTTAAGCATTCTCTGAAAGTTCCAACCTAATACCCAAGTCAATTCTTGAGATACGCTCTTTTGACAATGTAAATGCACGTAGCTTCTTTTGATTTAGTTCAAGTTTCCCCTCAATGTTGCAAATGGAGTAGTGTGGTAGTAGTAGTGGTTGCACCTGAATACCCTTTTTCTTTTTAGAAATTAAAGTTCAAAATAAATACCTTTCTCAATAGCATATACTTTATATAAACAATGAACAAATTGCCCTGAGGACTGTGGGGAGGTTGACATCCCCCAAAACATACTTACTGGATCTTTTAACAATTCTGAACAAAATAGCTCATTTAAAATTTAGATCGGATGTGTTTGGGGAATTATAGGGTTGGGGGGAGGATGATTGTCCTTCATTTGCTTTTGACACTTAAAAAGGGCACTAGAGCTTCCGATTTCCAATCAAATAAGCCCCATCCGACCCAAAGTTTATGCAACCATCCGTTCCAAAAAACCTTATATCCCCAGGGGTATAACTTCCAACCTTGCCCCTAGGGTATGGGAGGGGGGGGTTGTTTCCATCCTGAAGACATTGTTATATGCTCTCTGGAATATTTTAAACAAAATGGCTATCTCACAATTCCGATCGGACCCGTTTGGGAATGGGAGGGGGGCTAGTTGCCCTCCATCACTTTTGACTCTTAAAAGGGAACTAGAACTATACATTTCCAATCAAATGAGCCTCCTCTAAAGTTCACACGACCACTCCTTCCATAAAAACTTTATATGCCCCCAGGGCATAACTAACAACCCTTGCCCCGAGATTCTGGGGGCTGTGTCAACCCCAAAGATCTTGTTATGTGATCTCTCAAATCTTTTTGAACAAATGCCTATCTTGAAATTTCTATCAGATACAGTTCGGGAAAATACAACGTGTGTGTGTGTATGTGTGTGGGGGGGGGTTGCCGCCCTTCGGTCACTTTGATTGTTAAAAAGAACACTGAAACTTCTGATTACCAATTCAATGAGCCCCCTCCGAAGCTTATACAACCACCCTCTCTATAAAAACTTTATATATCTCCAGGCCATAGCTTACAGCCCTTGCCCTGAGGGCTGTGGGGTTTGTCATCCTCAAAGACATATTTTCGGGCCTTTCAACTACGCTGAACAAAATAGCTATCTCAAAATTTTGGTTGGATGTGTTTGGGGGAATGATAGTCATAAGAAACGGGTTGGTTGCCCTCCAATAGCTTTTGACTATTAAAAAGGGCATTAGCCCTTTCGATTTCCAATCGAATGAGCCCCTTTCAAAGTTTCTAAGACAACTTCTTCTATACAAAGTGATGTGGTCTAAAGAAACAAAAATAAAATAGAAATAATAATAATAAAAATAACACATTGTGCCCACATCGCTCTTTACTTAGGGAGCACTGTTATGTTGCCTATGATAAAAGCTTCACTTCAAGATGTTCCTTCTTTAAAGAACGACATGCTAAGTTTTCTGAAACTTGGCTATGTAAAAAAAAAAAAAAAAAAAAAAAAAAAAAAAAAAAAAAAAAAAAAAAATATTAAGGCTGACCAGGAAATTCAAGACCAGGAAATTCAAACATCAAGTACGATATACACATCAAATTCCATTGAGGTTTCATAAATTAGCCATGGATTTTACAGTACTTTAAAATATTTCTCATTCCACTTCAACTTTGTCCAAATTTGCGTTTGAGTCGCAAAGAATTGGGACAAGTCAAGCTTTAGCCCAGTCAAAATACCCCAGACAATTCCGAAACCGCAGAAAATTTACCCCGGAGCATCTCCACATATAAAATTGAGTCACCAGAGGGAAAGTAAGAAAAAAAAAACTGTGCATAAGATTTCTGTCAAATGCCCCCCTCCCCTGTAAAATTCAACCCTGGGAACTTTTCTCCGTGGAAACCCCTCCCCCCCCTCTCTCTCTAAAAATATCTGTATACTTCCCAATAGCAAATACTATGTGTGAACAATGGGCAAATTTTAAACTTACAGCCCTTTCCTCAGGGGCTGTGGAGGGTCCTGCCATTCAAAGAGGCATAGTTATGAGACTTTCCTACTATGCTGAACAAAATGGATATCTCAAAGTTTTGATCGGATGACTTTGGGGAAAGAGGGGCGTGGGAGGGGGACTAGTTGCTCTCCAATCTTTTTGGTCACTTTAAAGGGTTAAAAAAACTTCATTTCCCGTGGAATGAGCACTCTCTTGATCTTCTAAGACCATTGGCGCGACAGGGTCACACCTTGAAAAACAAAAACAAATGAACCTTCATTCGTGATCTTTCTTCTGGCAGAAAATACAAAATTTTACGTTTTTTTTTAGATAGGAACTTAAAACCTATAGGATCTGGTGGTATGCCTTTCATTTCTTTCAATTCTTCCAATGTGTCTACTGTTTCCAAAATCCCACTTTTTAGTGTTTCGGTTACTATTCGCCTAAGTCGCTCCTTAATTACAGTCCGTTACCATGAATTGCTTGATTTTATACTCACTGGCCTTAAGGTGTTGTCTGATTGCTATTCTCAGGAAATTTTTCATTTTTTTAGGGGGGAGGAGGTTGCACCCCAATACCCCCCCCCCCTAGATTTTTAAAAATGCTTTTTTGTATATTTTCACTAAAAATGTATTTTTATATTTTCAATAATAAAACTGAAAAAAAAACAAGATTACCCCGCTCCTGACAAATTTAGAAAAATACATATTTATAACCTCCCCCCCCTCCCTTACGCTTTCATAAAATTATGCCACCGTGAGCTATACTATCCAGCGTATAAACAAGGTCTTCGCCTTTTTAAAATCTAAATATGCAAAATTTGGTTTTGAATTTAACGCCAAAAAGTCCTAAGTCGTATTTCTTAACTGGAAGCAAGTCTCCTTAAGATATTCCTCTTAGAAATAGCAGAATCAATCAGGTTAGTCATTAAATTAAAAAAAAAAAAACAGTTTTTCAACTGAAATTAAGGAGCAACATTAAAACTTAAAACGAAGAGAAATTATTACGTATCTGAGGGGGTTCGCCCGATCGTCAATACCTCACTCTTTACGCTAAAGTTCGACATTTATTCCAATTCTTTAAGAATGACCTCAGAATCACAAAGGCCGTTTAATTAGAACAAATAGGTCTTTTGAAAGTACAAAAAAAAGTTTAGTGTAAAGAGCAAAGTATTACCGATGAAGCGAACCGACTCATATACATAATAACTTCTGTTCGTTTTAAGTTTTAATGTTGCTCCTTACTTTCAGTTGAAAAAATTGTTTTTTTTTAAAACTCAATTTCTAATCATTTTTAAATAATGCTGAAAATCCGGCATCCCCTTCATGGAAAACTCTCTTCTCCCATGAAACGATCCTCCCACGTAGCCCCCTCCCCACAGATCTGAAAACGTCAGTATACATCCCAATAACCAATATTATATGTAAACAATGGGCAAAGGTCATAACTTTGCCCATTCCCCCGGGGACGGCGAGGGATTAGGTCATCCTCAAAGATATGGTTATTAAATTTTTCGACTATACTGAACAACATGGCTATCTCAAAATTTTGATCGGGTGATTTCGGGGGAAAAAAATGAGCGTATGACAGGGCATAGTTGCCCTGCAATTTTTTGGTCACTTAATATGTGCACTAGAACGTTTAATTTCCGTTCAAATGAGCCCTCTCGCGATATTTTAGGACCACTGGGTCAATACGATAAGCCCTGAAAAAAAAAAATCTTTCTTCAGGCAAAAATATAAAATTCTACATTTTTGCAGATAGGAGTTTGAAACCTTTACAGTAAGGTTCTCTGATACGCTGAATCTGATGGCGTGATTTTCATTAAGATTTTATGGGGGCGTTTCCTTCTTTCTTGGAAAATAAGGAAAATTTTCTCAGGCTCGTAACTTTTGATGGTAAGACTAAACTTGATGAAACTTATACATTTGAAATCAGCATAGAAATCCGATTTTTTTTATATATCTATTGGTATCAAAATTCCATTTTTTAGAGTTTCGACTACTATTGAGCTGGGTCACTCCTTACTTACAGTTCGTTACCACGAACTGTTTGATATAACATACCTTGATCTCATTATTGCATCCTCAATAAGGCATACATGAAAGTTCTGGTAGCATATGTTAAATGACGGGCTGAGCTTTCCTATGCATCTTTTGTAACCAATGAGCAACATTCTAACCATTGTCTGTTTTTGAAGATTTTCAATTTGGTAGCTCTCTTGTGTTACGTGTGTCCTCCACTGTTCTGAAGAGTATTACCAATTCAGAAAATTCTAAACTTTTCTATGGTTTCACGCAATATTTTATGTCCCTCCTGCCTCCATAAACTCATAATTCTTATCTTTTGAGAAAGCGCAAGATTGTTCATCCCATCATATCTGTTGAAAGACACGTATCTATAACACGTTGTGCCTGTTATTAAAACTAATTCATTGATGCTAATGCAGACTGTGCTAGCACTGGTCTTGACCCAGAAGCTCTATTTCTTTTCCAATTTTTTTCACATGCCTTTTGTGTGATCGAATTAACTTTACAGTATATTTGCGGTCATTGATTTTTAATATTGTAAGCAATGTATGTTTATCTCTCCACGACGCCTTTTTGTTTTGTATAACGGATTATCAAATAAATAATAATCGTAACATAGTGTATGTAAAAATTTACCGTCTAATATACACATATTTCCATCCACTTCACAGTGCTGCAAATAGCTATCTTCAATTGTGGGGTCATAGTCTGTTACAAACAGTTTCTGAAAGAACTGTATTGTTATGGCACTCTTTCCAACTCCTCCATCCCCAACAACAACAAGCTTGTATCGAACCAACTGTTCATCATTGGGTATGGACGACATTAATAAACCTGAAAAGTGTATCCAATTAGTGTATATTATCAAATTAAATATGAAAATAATATGATCGATGATAGTAGTAAATATACGATTTCAGTATGAATAAGTAAGCAAAATCAGTAAAATATAAAAAAAAATTCAGCCAACTCATTCTGAGGTTCTTATATTGCTAGGACGTCTGTCCGTAAATATCTAACCTGATATGTTTTTCATTAAAATTTGCACTTTACTGAAAAAATATATATGTTTTTACTTTTATAAATTAAATCAATCAAATAATATTAATATTTTGATTAATAAATATCAGTATATGTATATTAAACTGACAATGCACATTCATTTGTATTTTTTTTCAGTAAAGTGTAAATTATGTTCTCGCCTTTGGAAGAAATAGGGGTTTTGAGCCCTACTAGTGTTAATTTCTGCTCGTTTTGAGTTTGACTCGGTTATTTATTGTAGTTCTGTTCATTTTGGGTTTCATTTATTTATCGATGCTGATTTGTGATAGTTTCACGCTTGGTAGATTATTTGATTTGATTTTTGCTCATTTTTGGTTTAATGTAGTTCTTTACTTTTCTTTGAAAAACTTATTTTGTGGAAAAAGTTTTTTTAAAATTAATTTCTGTTCGTTTTATATTGACATAGTCTTTTCAGGGAAAAAGAAAATAATACTTTAAATCTTTTCGTTTTTTTAAGACTTTATGGTTTGGCCTACTATTTGTATGCTGGAGAAAAATTTTTAGTATTTTTTAACAACATACACTCTTTTAACAACCTGGACACAAATAGTGGTGTTTAATTTAGTTTCATACCTCCTCTAGTTGACCTGAAATAGAAAACTTGATACCATTTGCAAAAAAAATCTGTTTACTTTCTTTGATAGCTTGGATACACTTACGCTTTTTTGATTTTGCTAAATTTTAAGAGCAGAAGTAGCCCGAAAGTTGGAACATAATACCCTCAGTCGTTCTTGGGATACTGATGAGATGCCTTATTGGAAATAGCATTAAAACAGTGCAAAAAAAAAAAAAAAAAAAAAAAAAAAAAAAAAAAAAAAAAAAAAAAAAAAAAAAAAAGTGCATTTTGATGTAATCTTAAGGCAAAATTTAGTTTTTAAACATAATGGGCAGATGGGAGGGAAGTTTTCGACTATTAAAAAGGGCACTTGCCCTTTCAATTCCAATCAAATGAGCCCTTTTTGAGTTTCTACAACAACGCTTTCCATAAACACCTTAAATGCCCCCAGGGCATAAAATACAACCCTTGCCCTGAGGGGTGTGAGGGGGTTGTCATCTCAAAGACCTAATTTCCAGAACTCTCAACTATGTTAAAAAAAATGGCTATCTCAAAATTTTGATTTGATGTGTTTGGGGAAATGGTGGGTGCGAGAGGGGCATTAGTTGCTCTTCAATTACTTTCAACTATTAAAAAAGGTACTATCCCTTTCAATTTCCAATCGAATGAGCCCTTTTGAAGTTTCTACGACAACGCTTTCAATAAAAACCTTATATGCCCCCAAGGCATAACTTACTACCCTTGCCCTGAGCGCTGGGGGAGGCTTTCATCCTCAAAGGCCTAATTTTCCAGAACTTTCAACTACGGTGAAGAAAATTGCTATCTCGAAATTTTGATTGGATGTTTTTGGGGAAATGGTGGGCGTAAGAGAGGGTTAGTTGCCCTTCAATAACTTCTGACTATTAAAAAGGGCACTAGTCCTTTCAATTTGCAGTAGAATGAGCCATTTTTGAAGTTTCTAGAACGTTTCTTTCTCACGTTTCTTCTCTTTCTTTCTCTGAAGTTTCTTTCTTATAAATAAATTGATTGATTGGCAACGCTTTCTATAAAAACCTTATATACCCCAGGGCATAACTTACAACCCTTTCCCTGAGGGCTGTGAGGGGGTTGTCATCCTCAAAGACATACTTTCCGGACCTTTCAACTACGTAGAACCAAATGGCAATCTCAAAATTTTGATCGGCTGTGTTTGGGGAAATGGTGGCCGTGAGAAGGGGGTTACTTACCCTCCAATCACTTTCGACTATAAAAAGGGCACTAGCTGTTTCAATTTCCAATCAAATGATTCCTTTTTGAAGTTTCTACGACAACGGTTTCTATGAGAAAGAACCTTGTAAGCCCCCAGGGCATAACTTACAACCCTTGCCCTGAGGGCTGTGGGGGGAGTGTCATCCTCAAAAACATAATTTCTGGACCTTTCAACTACGTTGAACAAAATGGTTATCTCAAAATTTCGATTGGATGTGTTTGGGGAAATTGTGGGTTTGAGAAGGCTGTTACTTGCCCTCCAATCACTTTCGACTATTAAAAAGGGCACAAGCCCTTCTAATTTCCAATCAAATGATTCCTTTTTGAAGTTTCTACGACAACGGTTTCTATAAAAAGAACCTTATATGCCCCCAGGGCATAACTTACAACCCTTGCCATGAGGGCTTTGGGTGGAGTGTCATCCATATAAAAATAAATTCCGGACTTTTTAACTACGTCGAACAATATGGATATCTCAAAATTTTGATTGGATGTGTTTGGGGAAATAGTGGGTATGAGAGAGGTGTTAGTTATCCTCCAATCACTTTCGACTATTAAAAAGAGCACAGTCTCTTCTAATTTCCAATCGAATGAGCCCTTTTTGAAGTTTCTACAACATCACTCTTCTAATTTCCATTCGAATCTTCTACAACATCACACTTCTAATTTCCAATCGAATGATTCCTTTTTGAACTTTCTACGACAACGTTTTCTATAAAAAAAAACTTATATACCCCCAGGGCATAACTTACAACCCTTGCCATGAGGACTGTGGGGGGGAGTGTCATCCATATAAACATAAATTCCGGACTTTTTAACTACGTTGAACAAAAATGGGTATCTCAAAATTTTGATTGGATGTGTTTGGGGAAATGGTGGGTGTGAGAGGAGTGTTAGTTATCCTCCAATCACTTTCGACTATTAAAAAGGGCACAAGCCCTTCTAATTTCCAATCGAATGATCCCTTTTTGAAGTTTCTACAACATCACTATCTATAAAAACCTTATATGCCCCAGGGCATAACTTATAACCCTTGTCCCGAGGGCTCTGAGGGGTTATCATCCTCAAAGACCTAATTTCTAAAACTTTAAACTACGTTGAACAAAACGGCTATCTAAAAATTTTGACTGGATGTGTTTGGGGAAAAGATGGGCGTGAGAGGGGGGTTAGTTGCCCTCAAATCACTTTCGACTATTAAAAATGGCACTAGCCCTTTGAGTTTCCAATCGAATGAGCCCTTTTTCAAGTTTCTATGACAAAGCTTTCAATAAAGACCTTATATGCCCCCATGACATAATTTACAATCCTTATCCTGAGGGCTGTGGGGGTAGTGTCGTCCTCAAAAAAATAATTTCCGGACCTTTTAACTACTTTGAACAAAATGGCTATCTCAAAATTTTGATTGGACGTGTTTGGATAAATGGTAGGCGTGGAAGGGGTGTTAGTTGCCTTCCAATCCCTTTCGACTATTAAAAAAGGCACTAGCCGTTTCAATTTCCAATCAAATGAGCCCTTTTTGAAGTTTTCTGCGACAAAGCGTTCTATAAAACCTTATATGGCCCCAGGACATAACTAACAACCCTTGCCCTGAGGGCTGTGGGGGAGTGTCCTCCTCAAAAACATAATTTCTATCTGGAAATCAACTACGCTGAACAAAATGGCTATCTCAGAATTTTGATAGGATGTGTTTGGGGAAGTAGTGGGCGTGGAAGGGGTGTTAGTTAACTTCCAATTACTTTCGACTATTAAAAAGGGCATAAGCCACTCCAATTTCTAATTTGAATGGGCCCTTTTCAAAGTTTCTACGACAACTCCTTCGATGCTAAGTGCCCTGGTCTAAAGAAAAAAATAATACATTGTGCCAAGAGAGAGAGAGAGAGAGAGAGAGAGAGAGAGAGAGAGAGAGAGAGAGAGAGAGAGAGAGAGAGAGAGAGAGAGAGAGAGAGAGAGAGAGAGAGAGAGAGAGAGAGAGAGAGAGAGAGAGAGAGAGAGAGAGAGAGAGAGAGAGAGAGAGAGAGAGAGAGAGAGAGAGAGAGAGAGAGAGAGAGAGAGGAGAGAGAGAGAGAGAGAGAGAGAGAGAGAGAGAGAGAGAGAGAGAGAGAGAGAGAGAGAGAGAGAGAGAGAGAGAGAGAGAGAGAGAGAGAGAGCGAGAGAGAGAGAGAGAGAGAGAGAGAGAGAGAGAGAGAGAGAGAGAGAGAGAGAGAGAGAGAGAGAGAGAGAGAGAGAGAGAGAGAGAGAGAGAGAGAGAGAGAGAGAGAGAGAGAGAGAGAGAGAGAGAGAGAGAGAGAGAGAGAGAGAGAGAGAGAGAGCGAGAGAGAGCGAGAGAGAGAGAGAGAGAGAGAGAGAGAGAGAGAGAGAGAGAGAGAGAGAGAGAGAGAGAGAGAGAGAAAGAGAGAGAGAGAGAGATGCAGTCTTAATTGTTTACACCACATTCTTTTTTCTTTTTTACTTAGTAAGTTATCTCGAGAAAAAATACCTCGAAAATAAGGAATACAACCAAATTCATTCAATATATCAATATTTGTCAGCGGTAAGTAGTATCCCATCTCTGCTTTCTATAAGGGCCCTATCCCTTTTCCACAGGATTCCTATGAGAGCCCTCTGACGTCACAGGAGCCCTGTTTCTAGCTGGCAAGATTCCCGGAGATCCAGCATTATGTTTCAGTATAATTAATCGGAGTTTGGTCGGGATAATACACAAGTAGTAATAAATGATGTTACTAGCACCTGTGCAATGCGGTCAGCTGGCAAGATTCCCACCCCTGGCAAGATTCCTGGAATTCCAGTATTTTTTTTTTTATATGATTAATCAGAGTGTGGTTGGAATATTACACAAGTAGTGATAATAAGAGTTACTAGCCCATGTGTTCTAATATACGAACACAGTTGGCAGGACTCCCACGGCACACCCCTCTAGTCTCTAATGACATCACATGACCTACACCCTCTTAAATGGTCAGGTGTAATATGCTTGACGTAATTTTATGTAACCTTGCGTTAGAAACCCATGGGGAATCCCCGATTGTAACCGAGAACGACACACACCTTATGTGATGTCACTTAATGATTGTGCAACAATCACTGTCACATAATACCTTTTTGGCATTTTTTTTTTTCGCGCGAAACGTTCAAAGCATTGGTTTCTTTCTTTTAACTTAATGACGGCGCGCACTTTATGTAAGGTCAGCAAACACTTTTATGTAATGACGGCGTGCATCACTGTCACATATTTTTTTGTATTTTATTTGTCGCCAGAAACGTTCAAAGCATTTTTTTTTCTTTTAGTTCTTTGACCTCGCTAGCATTCGAAAGGTCAATTTTCATCCAATGAGTCGGCTTTTCAAGCAACACGACTAAACTGACATTGCCAATATTCTGTATTAGGGAAAAACTTTCAAGAAATAGCACATTCTCATGACGTCATAAGACACACCTCTGTCTATTCCATGATAAATCTAGCGGGATTCCAAGCTCATGTCGGTCTTCTCCTGGCCAGGTGTAACATCGATGATGCAAAACACGCATAGGAAATATTTATTTTTTGACAAAATTGCTCTAAATGTATTTCTAGAAATAAAGACTAAGGGATACTAAAATTGTGTAAACACCTTGATTGTGCTAAACAATAAATCTTAAAAACACAGGCTTTTTAAATAAAAGTTGTATTATTTCAAACAAATTTACAACAATATTAAAACACAGAAAAAAACAGTTAAAAAACCCGACAAACAAAAACTAAAACGTGAAAAAGGCTTATCGTAATATATGCAAAAAGAACCATGTATTATAGAGTCAAGGGTGCTAACATGGCTTGAGTCGGTGTTGGACTCGGTATATTGAAAGCGCCAGGAATTAGAGTTGAAATCGGTAATAACTTACAAATCTAATTAAAAGAACCTTTAAAACAGGACTCAGAAGTTGGAGTTTAACGGCTGCCATCCCCTCCCCCTTAGCAATCATTTCCAGAGAGCGAGGTTGATATTAGATGCAAACTTTTAAGCACTATTAAGTATTTCCGAGAGCTATTAACGAAAATGCCTCGTTTCTTTATGCCAAGACTATGAATATTTCACACCACCATGAAATATATGGCTGCCCCACCTCCCTAACAATCATTTCCAGAGGGCAGGGTTGATATTAAATGCAAATTTTTAGGCACTATTGAGGTATTTCCAAGAGCCCTTAACGAAAACACAGCGTTTTTGTGCCAAGACTATGAACATTTCACACCAACGTGATAATTGTGGCAGCCCCCCACCCCCTAGCAGGCGATTCCAAGGAGGAAGAGTTGAAAATCGAGATAAATTTAAACCGTATTAAGAGGTATTTTTGAAGAGATTTTAATGAAAATGCATCATTTCCTTTAATGTAAGTTAAATTTTCAGCCCCCCCCATCCAAGGTAAAAATTCCTTAACACCTCCACCATAACTTTTAAGCTGTAGAACACTATACTCCAAGCAATTCACACCACAGCAACAGGATTTGACTGCCCCTCTGACATCACATCATCACCTCTAAGACATTTTTCAGACATTTCTTGTTAAAAATTATGCTTCAATCTGGTAATTCAAGTTTTTGCAAGCCAGGTTTATCATAATAACCTTCAAAATACTCCAAACCATCGTGGCATTACACACCTCCTCCGTCATCCCCGTGGCACCACCCTCATCACCCCCTAGGACATTTTTAACCTTTTCCCACCGAAAATGAGCTCATGAATCTAAATTAAACCCTGTTTTTACTTGAACAGCGGAACTCGGCATTTCATTGTTAAGAGTGTGATAGTTCAAGCAATTCACACCATAATGTCACACTATTACTGCTCTGTGGCACCCTCTGACATCGTCCCATCACCCCCAAGACATTTTTCAGACATTTCTTGTTAAAAATTATTCTTCAACCCATTGATTCAAGTTTTCGCAAACCAAGCTTATCATAATAACCTCCAAAATACTCCACACCACCGTGGCATTACACACCAGCCCCCTTCGTCATCCACATGTCACCACCCCTCATCACCCCAAGGACATTTTCAACCTTTTCCCCACCAAAAATAAGCTTAAGAATCTAAATTAATCACTTTTTTATTTGAATAGCAGAACTCGGCACTTCATTGCTAGAGTGTGATACTCCAAGCAGTTCACGCCCCAATGCCACACTATTACTGCTCTGTGGCATCCTCTGACATCCCCTTCATCATTCCTAAGACATTTTCGGACATTTATTGTTACAAATGATGCTTCAATCTGTTGATTCGAGTTTTCGCAACCAACCCTAAGTGATACACCATGTCAATTCACACTACTGTGGCATTATTCCATTTTCACATATTGTCACTGAAAAAGCCACAAATCCTATATTTCTTGTGGATAGGCGCGTAAAACCACAACATTAAGGTTCTTTAATGTGATGTATTTGATACTGTAACTTTTAACCAGACCCGTTACACCCTTTGAGAGTGTCACCCTTTTCAAAAATCAAATTTTCTTCAATACAATACAAAACTTAGATTACAGGCGAAATTGTTGATGATATTTCTCTGATATAGTGAATAACCAAGATTTTCTAAGACTTTCCCCACTGACTCTTCACAAAATTGTGAAGTTGTTTGACTACTAGCATACATTCACCAATCTTACCACATTGACTTTTTTGAATATTTTCATTAAAAAAGCAACAAATTCTACATTTCTTGTGGAGAGGCGCGTGAAACCTCAACATTGAGGTTCTTCGATGCGATGTATTTGATGCTGTAACTTTAATCAAGACCCGTTGCAGCCTTTGGAAGAGTTTCCGCTATTTTAAAAATCAAATTTCCTTCAATAGAATACAAAACCTAGATTACAGGCAAAATTCTCAAGGATTTTTCACTGATATAGTGAATATCCAAAATTTTCTAATATCCCCCCCCCTTTACTCTTCACGAAATTGAGAAGTTGTTTGACTACAAGCATACATACACCAATCTTATATTGAATTTTCTATTCTTACATACTTTCATTGAAAAAGCAACAAATTCTACATTTCTTGTGGATAGGCGCGTGAAACGTTCACACTAAGGTTCTTTGATGTGCTGTATTTGGTGCTGTAACTTTTTCTCTTCTTCGGAAAAAAATCTAGAACAGAACTTGATCTTTTTTCTCTTCTTTCAGGAGATTCTGAATCAAAGTTTAACATTTTCCTCTTTTTTGAAAAAAATTTGTAATGGAAGTTTAACATCTCTCTTCCATGGAAAAATTCAGAAGAGAACTTGAACTTTTCTTCTCTTCTTTGAGAAAATTCAGAACTTAGTTGGAACTTTTTCTTCTTTGAGGGAACTCAGAACTGTTGAGTAACTTTTTTCTCTTTTTTGGAAAATTTAGAATTGAAGTTTTCTCTTTTCTGTAAAAAAAAAAATCAGAATTCATTGGTGAATCACATAGCCAGAGTACAACTTTTTTCTCTCCTTAAAATAAAAATTCAGAAGGGAACTTGAACTTTTCTTCTCTTCTTTCAGAAAATGGAGAATTTATGTAGAACTTTTTTTTCTTCTTTGAGGGAACTCAGAACCGATGTGTAAATTTTTTCTCTTCTCTGGAAAGATTCAGAATCGAACCATAGCATTTTTTCACTTCCACGGAAAAATTCAAAAGAGAAGTTAAACTTTTTTCTTCTTTGAAAAATTCAGAACAGAAGTGGAACTTTTTTATCTTTGTTCTTCACTTCTTTGAGAGAACTCAGAACTAAAGTGGGACTCTTTCTTCGTTCGGAAAACTCAGAACTGAAGGATAACTTTCATCCCCTTCTTAAAAAAAATCAGAGTCAAAGTAAAATTTTCCATCTTCTACCGAAAATTCAGAAGTGAAATGGGACTTCTTTCTCTTCACTGAGAAAATTCAGAAGTGAAGGGAGACTTCTTTTTATTCTTTGAGAAAATTCAGAATTGAACTGGAAATATTTCTATTCTCTGGAAAAACTCGGAATCGAAATGTACCTTTTTTCTCTTCCTTCAGAAAATTCAGAAGAAAATGTGAATTTTTTTCTCTTTGTTGAGAAAATTCCGAACTAAAAAGGAACTTTCTCTCTTCTTAGGGAAAACTCAGAACTGAAGTGTAACTTTTCTATCTTCTACCAAAAATTCAGAGTCAAAGTTTAACATTTTTCTCTTCATTGGAAAAACATTCATAATTAAACATTAAGGTTTTTCTCTTCTATGGATATTCACAAGAGAACTTGAACTTTTCCTCAGTTCTTTGAGAAAACTCAGACATTTACATAAGACATAAAACTTACCCCTACCCCCCTAATGTGCAAATATATATGCTGAATTGGTATATATAAAGATGGAGGTAAAATCTATTTCCAACAAAAATGATTATTATATTTGGAAAGAGCAGAAAAAAGGCATCGAGTGGTATGTTTACTTTATTCACAAGTCAATAATATGAATAACAAAAAATTTACCAGTATTTTGAAGTACCTACCTCCACTCCTTCTCCCTCTAGTGGGTCCTGACCTTCAATTACCTCGAAAAATCTGTGTGTTATACAAGTGAAACCTTGCAAAATAGATATTCTGGTTAAATGAAGTACAACAAAAAAAATTTTTCAAAGTTTAACATTTTCCTCTTTTTTGAAAAAAAATTGTAACGGAAGTTTAACATCTCTCTTCCATGGAAAAATTCAGAAGAGAACTTGAACTTTTCTTCTCTTCTTTGAGAAAATTCAGAACTTAGTTGGAACTTTTTCTTCTTTGAGGGAACTCAGAACTGTTGAGTAACTTTTTTCTCTTTTTTGGAAAATTTTGAATTAGTTTTCTCTTTTCTGGAAAAAGAAAATCAGAATTCGTTGGTGAATCACATAGCCGGAGTACAACTTTTTTCTCTCCTTAAAATAAAAATTCAGAAGGGAACGAACTTTTCTTCGCTTCTTTCAGAAAATGGAGAATTTATGTAGAACTTTTTTTTCTTCTTTGAGGGAACTCAGAACTGATGTGTAACTTTTTTCTCTTCTCTGGAAAGATTCAGAATCGAACCATAGCATTTTTTCACTTCCATGGAAAAATCCAAAAGAGAAGTTAAACTTTTTTCTTCTTTGAAATATTTAGAACAGAAGTGGAACTTTTTTATCTTTGTTCTTCACTTCTTTGAGAGAACTCAGAACTAAAGTGGGACTCTTTCTTCTTTAGGAAAACTCAGAACTGAAGGATAACTTTCATCCCCTTCTTCAAAAAAAAATCAGAGTCAAAGTAAAATTTTCCATCTTTTACCGAAAATTCAGAAGTGAAATGGGACTTCTTTCTCTTCACTGAGAAAATTCAGAAGTGAAGTGAGACTTCTTTTTCTTCTTTGAGAATATTCAGAATTGAACTGGAACTATTTCTATTCTCTGGAAAAATTCGGAATCGAAATGTAACTTTTTTCTCTTCCTTCAGAAAATTCAGAAGAAAATGTGAACTTTTTTCTCTTTTTTGAGGAAACTCCAAACTAAATAGGAACTTTCTCTCTTCTTAGGGAAAACTCAGAACTGAAGTGTAACTTTTTCTATCTTCTACCAAAAATTCAAAGTCAAAGTTTAACATTTTTCTCTTCATTGGAAAAACATTCATAATTAAACATTAAGATTTTTCTCTTCTCTGGATATTCACAAGAGAACTTGAACTTTTCCTCAGTTCTTTGAGAAAACTCAGAATTAAAGTGAAACTTTCTCTCTTCTTTGGAAGAAATTCAGAATCGAAGCATGAATTTTTCCATCTTCTACCGAAAATTCAGAAGTGAGACTTCTTTCTCTTCACTGAGAAAATTCAGAAGAGAACGAACTTTTTTTCCTCTTCAATCAAACAATCAATCAATCAATTTATTAATACTAAAAAAAACAAAACAATTAGAAAATTCCAAACTAAAGTGGAACTCTTTCTTCTTTAGGAAAACTTAGAACTGGAAAATAACTTTTTTCCCTTTTCGGAAAAAAATTCAGAGTTGAAGTATAACTTGTTCCATCTTCTACCGAAAAATCAGAAGTGAAGTGAGACTTCTTTTTCTTCTTTGAGAAAAGTCAGAATTGAACTGGAACTATTTCTATTCTCTGGAAAAATTTGGAATCGAAATGTAACTTTTTTCTCTTCCCTGAAAAAATCCAGAAGAGAACTTGAGTTTTTTTTTCTCTTCGTTGAGAAAATTCAGAACTAAAGTGGAACTTTCTCTCTTCTTAAGAAAATCAGAATTGAAGTGTAACTTTTTCTGTCTTCTATGGAAAATTCAGAGTGGAAGTTTTACATTTGTTTTTTTTCATTGGAAAAAATTCACAATTAAACAATTGAAATGGAACTTTCTCTCTTCTTTGGAAAAAATCAGAATCAAAGTATAACTTTTTCCACCTTCTACCAAAAATTCGGAAGTGAGACTTCTTTCTCTTCACTGAGAAAATTCAGAAGAGAACTTGAACTTTTTTTCTCTTCGTTTAGAAAATTTCGAACTATAGCATAACTTTTTCTTCTTTAGGAAAGCTCAGAACTGAAGTGTGACTTTTTTCCCTTCTCCGGAAAAAATTCAGAGTCAAAGTTCAACATTTTTTCTCTTCTTTGGAAAACATTGACAGTTTAACATTGACATTTTTCTCTTCTAAAAATTCAGAAGAGAACTTGAACTTTACTTCATTTCTTTGAGAAAACTCATAATTAAAGTGGAACTTTCTCTCTTCTTTGGAAAAAAAAAATCAGATTCAAAGTATAACTTTTTCTATCTTCTACGAAAAATTCAGATGTGAAGTGAGACTTCTTTCTCTTCGTTGAGAAAATTCCGAACTTAAGTGGAACTTCTTCTTCTTTAGAAAAACTCAGAACTGAACTGTAATTTTTTCTCTCTTCTTTGGAAAAATTTAGACTCAAACTTTTAATGTTTCTCTTCTTTGATAAATTCAGAGGAGAACTTGAACTTTTTTCTTCTTTGAAAAATTCAGAACTGAAGTGTAGCTTCAGTTAACTACATTTAATTTAGGTTCATTTAGCTTGGGTTAGCATGAGTGGTCATGCTAACCTAAGTTAAATGAACCTAACTTAATGTAGTTAACTTTCGAGGGGTAATTTTTCGAGGGATAGCCGTCCAGGGAGGGAATCATTTGGGAGGGGCATTAGCCAGAAAAGTGTTAATGCACAAGCAACAACAAAAATCCATTGAAAGTTGAATTCAAAGTGTTTTCTTTGGACAGGGAGCGAATTGATTAATGAAGAAATAATTAGCCTAAACAAGAAAATTAATAACAGAAAACATTACAGTTTTTTTCTTGTGAAAAATATTTGAAACAGGTAAAATTCAATGCTTATAAATATTGCACAAATTCTGTTATCATCAACTAATAAATGGAGAAACTTTTACATAAAATGAAAATGGAAAATAAATATAATTAAACTATTAGGAAAGAAGATTTAGACATTAAAATGGAATATACAATTAAAGCAATGAAATGTGTTACACCTAAATATCAAAAGAAAATCATTATCACCATTGATTTTAAAGGTGAAATGGCTGGTCTATTTGCACCTAAGTGTATTGATTCTAATGCAGCTGATCTTGTAAAGGTATAATTTTAAAGGTTATTGAAAGAAAAAATAAAAGTAATATAAATTATTTAGATATTGATCTAACAATTAAATATTAGAACAAAGAAGTAGTATAGGAAATGATCAAAAATATGATGTAATATATATTAATAATAATAATAAATTTAATTATTCTAACTATCTGTACTATTGCATAAAAATTTTTTTGTAAAATTATGTCCATTTCTTATTTTTTTAATCTTTTTCTTTTGTCACACCACCTGTTTTGATGGTAAGTTATGATGGGAAATGCTTGAAAATACAGATTTTTCATTTGAAAATCATGTAAATTGGGTTGAAAAGAGGTTGTTAAAGTGAATGGATTTGATGAGTGTGCAGAAACTCCATATTCTATACTACTAATACAAACCTATAAATGCAGAACTGTCTCTATGTATAATACCATACTGACTTCTAGCAATTTTTGCTTTTCTAAATATTTCTTTTAACCATCTAAAAAAAAGAATTGACATAACTGTGCTAAGAATTATGATTGAAATTAGTTGCATTTCACACAACACCAGTGCTACTTGTGTGAAATTTACCTCTGCATTAGCATGCTGTACAAAATGTCTGCAGAGAATAGAATAAAGTGAATGTAAAAAACATATGTAGGCTATATTTTTCTCATAATTTAGAAATTTTGTGAGCACCTATAAGCAGTACCAACCTTTGCTTTTGAAGGGAATTATAGAGAAAAAACAATATTCAGTGCAACCCCCTCCAGAAATATATACCATCCACATTGTGATTTACACAATAAAATGTTTAATTTTTATAGAATTTACTTTTTTAAACAAAGATACAATGGGGAAGGTAAGTTTAAAAATCTAGGAGTCTATTTTCCCTTCCAATTGGCATCCCTGGCAATTTTTTGTAAATTTATGATTTCTTCCACCATTATACCAAGAATTGTTCAGATTTTTCTGGATATTCTTTGTAAAACAATGGCCAACAGATAACTTGTTGATTTTAACTTTTAATACTTTGACTTATCCTGTATCTTTACTTAGACATATGGGCACCCATAGGGGAGGGCACCAGCTCCCCCTGGATGCACAACGCTGCATTGTTTTTATATTTTTGTTTTGAGATTTACCATTACACAGCATTGGAATGCCAATTAGACCAGGTAAGCCATCCTCCCTAAAATTCAGCTTATGGACGTCCATGCTTAGACAGTGCTACTGTGCTGCCTATGATTTTTATTTTGGCCTTATGTGGCCTGCTAATATCAATGCTGTTTATTAATTTAAATTGGTGAACCAACAAACAAATCAATTTAATAAAAAAAAAAATAGTATGTCAATAAATCACATATATTAAAAGTTTAGAACAACTACTTAAATCTTACTGAGTTGAAATCTATTCAAAATTACAAGCAAATGAATAGTGTGATACCTGGGGATATTAGAATAGAGCTTGGTTCAATTATGAGATTGAGCATCCTGTGCTGGGCAAGGGGGTTGGGGGAGTGAAGGAGGATATGTACTGCAGCCAAGGCTGTCATGTATAGGGGGGATGTCCCCCACAATGTTTTTGGTCACTTGGTAAAAAAAAGTAAAATCATAGAGCTTTGTGCCACAATTTGTCCAATGTTGCTAAAATTTTTTGTTTGGTTCAATAAAAACCAAACAATACTGACATGTCATCTACAGAAATTTTGAACTTGATTGGTAAACACAGCAGTTTTACCAACTCCTGCCATGGTTTACAGATGGTTCCACATCTTTTTATTTGGTCAAATAATCAGCATAAAAATAGTGACATGATATGTACCAAATTCTAAATCTTGGTTGGTAAATGCAGCAGTTTTACTGACTTGTGCAGTGAATTTGTGTATTGTATTCAAAATCCTTATTATATTGACAAAAACAGTTGGCAAAAATGGCCAGCCAGTTGGTAAAATCTCTTGCTCCCCCCCCCCCCAAACATTTTGGCTAGTAATGACACTGACTGCAGCATTTGTGGTGAATCTGGCAGAAAAAAAGCCAAATGTATACAACATTTACCAGTAAAATTCTAGTTGAGCTACTTTTTGTTATCTTAGAAAGGGGTTAGGTTATGAAAAAGAAACTTTCAGGGATGAGAATACAGACTAAAGTATGTCCTGGGAGGGTATTTTGAAGTACCTATTGCCACTCCTTCTCCTTCAAGAGGGACCTTTAAAAATCTTTGTGATATAAAAGTAAAACCTTACAAAATAGATCTTCTGCTTAACTAAACTGATTTCAGCTTCACAACTTTGCTCAGTCCCAATTTATGAGGTTTTAAAGATCCACAAATACCTTTCTTAAATTTAGAAAAAACTCATTGATATGGCTTAAAATTCTACTCAACTAGCAGCAATTACATTTTCAGAACTAAACACAGAAAAAGAAACTGATAACTGAAAACTAAGGTAAAATGTTGTTTTGTCAAAGTTTCAATTGGTAGCCTATAGATCTATCAAGTGGGCAAGTTTCTGAGACTTAGAAATCAAAAGAAGGTTGAATACTGTTCTAATATCTGTAAGACATGCAATAAAAGAAACTAGTAAAACAGGTTCTTTCAAAGGAGAATTCCTATGCTGAAGATTGCAAACAGTGCTTTTACACTGCATTTACAATATTTAAACTTTAGTTTTTTGGGGTTTAGGGGGGACAAAGGTACCTAGGTAAGGTTACAAATTTAGTATATGCTATGCTTTACCCCCAACCCCCCTAATGTACAAATATATAGCCAAAATTTACTTCTAAACTATTATATTTTTGTCCTATTTTGTTTTATTTCATTAACATTAGCCAAACTTCACTTCACATCCCCTTAAATCACAGCTTGGAGCAAAATTAAGGATTTTCATCCTTGTAATGCTCTGTTATGACTTCAATGGGTTTGAGGTTGAGGACTAAATTTTGGTTAAGGACTCAGCAGCTTCCCAGTCATACAGGAACTCTTGCTGCAGCCATTCTTTGTCCAAACTTCTCTTGAAAGCATCTAATGAATCAGCAGCTAGTGTATTTTCAGAGAGTAGATTCCACAAGTTTGTTACATGTTGGCTGAAAAAATGGCTTCTTTCTTGGACTAAGGAGCATTGCTTGAAGATCTTTTTGGAATTACCTCTAGTAACAGAATGTTCCAGGGGAGGGGTAAGGAGACAAGGGAGAAGATTCTTGGAAATAATTTTGTGGGTTGTTATCATGTCACCACATTTCCCCCTGTATGCAAGAGTGGGAAGTTTCAAGTGATGTAAACACTCTTTGTATGGCATTTGTTTGAGGCCTTTGACCATTTTGGTTGCTCTTGGTTGAACTCTTTCTAGAATATCTTTGTCTTTCTTGAAATAGGGTGATGCCAGGGACATTCCAACCTCTAGGTGCAGGTAAACTAGTGCCTTGTAGAGCTTCATAAACATGCTTGGACGTCTGCTAGAGATAGTTCTTTTAATCATTCCAAGAGATTGGAGGGCAGATGATGATACAGATTACACAGTGATGATGATACAGTGATGATACAGATTTTGCATGGATGCTGAACTTTAGTTGATGATCAACAATGACTCCAACATGGAAGCTTGGCAATACCTTCCCAGAGTATATTTTAGGCCCTGAATTCATTACTGTAAGTTTCAGTTTCATAGCCTAACCCCTTTCCAAGATTGCGAAAAGTAGCTAAACTAGAATTTTACCTGCAGCTGCTCACTCAAGCCTTCTGGAGGGACAAAAAATCAGCAAATCTTGGGGAAAAAATAGCAAAATTTTAAAATTTAGCCTAATTTGAATGTTGGCTCAAAATATTTAAGCTAAAAGGAACTTTGACTGAAAACTGTTGAATCTTAGGTAAATATTTTGATAAATTTTTGGTAAAATTCTACTTTAGCTGCTTTAGGCTATCTTAGAAAGGGACTAGGCTAAAAAAATTAAACTTTCAGGGATGGGTCTACTGGCTATAGTATGTCCCAGGAAGGTATTTTGGTAAATTTTGTGTTATTCTTATTATTTACTTACAAATAAAGTAAACATACCACTTGATGTCTTTTTTATGCTCTTTCCAAATATAATAATCATTTTTGTTTGAAATGAATGTTACCCCCACCCCTATATATACCAATTCAGTGTATGTATTTGCAGATTGGGAGGGGGTGGGGGAAAGTTTAAACTTACCTCTCATTTACATAAGAAATAAAATTTACCCCTACCCCCCTAATGTGCAAATATATATGCTGAATTGGTATATATAAAGGTGGAGGTAAAATCTATTTCCAACAAAAATGATTATTATATTTGGAAAGAGCAGAAAAAAGGCATTGAGTGGTATGTTTACTTTATTCATAAGTCAATAATATGAATAACAAAAAATTTACCAGTATTTTGAAGTACCTACCTCCACTCCTTCTCCCTCTAGTGGGTCCTGACCTTCAATTACCTCTAAAAATCTGTGTGTTATACAAGTGAAACCTTGCAAAATAGATATTCTGGTTAAATGAAGTACAACAAAATTTTTTTCAGCTTCACAACTATGCTTAATCCCAATTTATAAGGTTTTAAAAATATGCAAATACATTTCCTAAATTAAAAAAAAAACAACATTGATATGGCTTAAAATACTACTCAAATAACAGGAATTGCATTTTCAGAACCAAAGCCAAAGAAAAAGAAACTGAGAACTGAAAATTAAGGTAAAATGTTGTTTTGTCAAAATTTCAACCTGTCATGTAGGCAAATTTCAGGACCCTCTAGAGGGAGAAGGAGTGGAAGTAGGTACTTCAAAAGGTCAATATCTACCAAATCATATTATTGAGTTAGGACTAAAGTGAATACACCATTCGATGCCTTTTTTTAATGCTGATAACAAATATAATATGCATTTCTATCGCAAATGAGTTTCAGCCCCCCCCCCCCCCTATATATGCCAATTCAGGGTTAGGTTAGGTATAGCCTATATAGGGGGGGGGGGGGCTAAAATTCATTTCCAATAGAAATGCTTATTATATTCGTAATCAGCATAAAAAAAGGCATCAAATGGTGTATTCACTTTATAGCTAACTCAATAATATGATTTGGTGGATATTGACCCTTCAAAATACCTTCCTGGACATACTTTATCCAGTAGACCCATTCCTACAAGTTTCATTTTTTTGGCCTAACCCCTTTCCAAGATAGCCGAAGTAGGATTTTACCCAGCTGCATACTATGCACACCCCTCAAGTCAACCCTGTTGAACAGGTAGGCTTAAATAGCAAATATTAGCTACTGTCTCAGGCCTATAGGGAATTTTAGGGTACGATCTGGATTTGTTGTTTATGTGCATGTAAAAAAGCTAAAGCATGGGAGATAATATTTGGCAATCTGAGAACTGGATTCACAAATTCAACGCACCTTGATCAAACGTATTTTTGGCCTAAGTGGCTAAGACCAAAGAACAACAGTTCTTCGTCTTCTTGAGATAATTTGTTAAAGGTGCATTGAGTCTTCCTCAAGCGCAGTTGCCCACAAATCACAAATTCACAAACAAATTGATAGATTCTTGAGAAAAATCCCTAATCACACAAAATCTTTGCCTTAAAACGCAGCGTTATTTTAGCCATAGTTCGAACAGAAACGGACGGATTTCCGCATGGATTTCCGCAATGTGTAAACGAACCATTACCATTGCGGAAATCCATGCGGAAATCCGTCCGTTTCTATTCGAACTATGGCTAAAATAACGCTGCGTTTTAAGGCAAAGATTTTGAATTATTGCAACATGACCTATGTTCTTACCCTCTTCTGAAAGCTGTTGAGCAATAGAGAGCGAAATGACACCGTTATTTTTAGTTTTCTTATAGCCTGGGTGCGCAGGATCATAGAAGCTGGGTGTAGCCTTGAACCAAAGTTATAAGATCGTGCAGTTTTTGATAATCCATACTCATGATTTTATTCATTTGAAAATCTTGCCAAGATTCCGTCCTGATTTGACCAAAACGTTGCGGAAAGCTAGAGATTTTTTCTAGCACGAAAACGGACGGAATTTCCGCACGGATTGCTAAATCCGCATGAATTTCCGCAATGTGTAAACGAACCATAATGGTTCGTTTACACATTTCGGAAATCCGTCCGTTTCTGTTCGAATTATGGCTAAAATAACGCTGCGTTTTAAGGCATCCGTCCTGATTTGACCAAAACGTTTTGGAGAGCTAGAAATTTTTCTAGCATGAAAACGGACGGAATTTTCGCACGGATTGCTAAATCTGTATGAATTTTCGCAATGTGTAAACGAACCATAAATTAGCATCAAAATCCCTAAAATCACAATCAATCGCTTCAACAGACAAATTGTTTTTGCATAATAAAATAATGCAGGAGTGGATATGTGCACAGCACCTTACGGCCGAGAGTGATATGTTATATAGTCATTTATCATTACTTTTTCAGGTCATTTTTAATATTAGTATTGTTTGTGATTGTATATGCCTTGGTGTTGTAACACCTATCCTAAGGGAAAACCGCATTCTTGTTGCTCGTCGCATAGGCCCTAGTGACGCATAGGTCACGGTGTCTAGTGTTTTTACGAAGGTTTTCGAGTTTTTGATTGTAGATCGGGTAAATGAGCATTGCACTATAACCCCATTTCAGGTTAGGTTTCAGTTGGGGCTAGGATGTTTCCATGCTTTACGAAGTACATTTACATTTTACAAATATCTTCTTATAGCCTTAAAAAAATAAGGGGAAAATCCTCGCCCCACTTCCCAAATTTTTCTGAATTGGCGCCTTTCGCTTATCCCTTCGATCTGGGAAATATGAATGTTGGCTTGGCTAGCGATGGTTTAATTGGAATATTTACTATTCTTTTTAAAAGTTTTAGCTTGCCCGTAAAATCCAATATTTTGCTATAAATTTAGATGACATTTTCTTTTTGCTCTAATTGAATTAATATAATTACACGAACACCAGCAACGAATTTAAAAAATATCATCGAAATTGATTAGAAAATATACAATATATCTTTTAGTTTTTTATCTTAATTTTATCGCAAAAATTTACAAAAGAAGTAAATGACAAAATTTTAAAGTCGCCTTTAAACCCAAAATAACTATAAGATTCTTAGTAAATTCAGGTAAAGTTATAAATTCAAAACAAACAAACAATGTGACGTAAATAAAATACTTTAGTCTCGTTGAAAATATTATGTTGGGAAAACCCCCAAAAATATAGAAAATAAAACCTTACGGCACGAAACTAGTACTTCTTCTAATCATATCCGGACGAAATATTCGTCCGATCATATTTAACAGATCGGAGGAAATTACTACTACTACTAACAACACAGCAGCACCAAGCCACCTGAGGCCAAAACAGCTAAGCACGCTCCTTTTCAATCTTATTCTATTCAAAGTCTTTCTCTTTACTCCCACCCAGGAAGTTAAAATTTTCCTTAAATATTTCTTTAAAAAATACTCCTACCCTAACTGTGGACAACCGTATTTCTGTTAAGCCCTTGACGGTTGACCGAAAAGGACAATCTCTGATAAACTGTCATCCTTCATTTGCAAAACGTGATTGAGGCATGTATGTTTTTGCCATTATAGCCCTAGAAAGCAGGATTGAACCATAATTTTCGCATAGGCAACTGTTTAAACTAGAGTCAGTCAGCCGGGTACCCTAATATGTTCTTCAAAATGTGTTGTTGCTCATATGTCAAAAATATGCTCATATGCAAATGTGTTGTTGCTCAAAATAAGATGAAACTATAAAAAATACATGGTTCAAAATGTGCTTTGACTCGAAATACGATGAAAATATGCAATTATATTGTTGCTCAAAATAAGATGAACATATGCAAATGTGTCGTTAAAATGTGCTTTTACTTGAAATATGATAAAAAAAAAAAAAAAAAAAAATGCGAAATTGGCTCAAAATGTTTTGTTGCTCGAAACGCGATGAAAAAAAAAAAAAATATGCAAATATGTTGTTCAAATGTGTTGTTGCTCGAAATAAAATGGAACTGTGTAAATGTGAGGTTCAGAGTGTGTAGTTGCTCACCATACAATGGAAATATGCAAATATGTCGTTCAAAATTTGTTGTTGCTCGAAATACGATTTAAGTATGCAAATGTGCGGTTAAAATGTGCTGTTGCTCAAAATATGATAAAAATATGCAAATTTGATCTTCAAAATGTGTTGTTACTCGAAATCAGAAGAAAATATGCAAATATATGGTTAAAATTATGTTGTTGCTCGAAACATGATGAAAATATTCAAATGTGTGGTTACAAATCTGTTGATGCTCGAATTACGATGAAAATATGTAAATGCGTGATTCAAAATTTTTATTGCTCCAAGTACGATGGAATTATACAAATCTATGGTTCAAAATGCAAATATGTGGTTAAATGTGTTGTTACTCAAAATGCGAAGAAAATCTGTAAATGTGTCGTTCAAAATGTGTTGTTACTCGAAATAAGAATGTTTTTCAAAATGTTTTGTTGCTGGAAATACGGTGAAGATATGCAAATGTTTGGTTAAAAATGTGTTGTTGGTCCAAATAAGACGAAGCTATGCAAATCTTAGGTTCAAAGTTTGTTGTTGTTCGAAATAGCGTAGCTGTAGAATTAATAGTATTTACGGCAGTAGTAGTAGTAGAAGTGGTAATATAGTAGTAGTAGTAGTTGTAGTAGCAGTAGTAGTAAAAGCAGTAGTAGTAATAGTAGTACTAATAGTAAAAGTAGTAGTAGTAGTACTAGTAGTAATAGTAGTTGTAGTAGTAGTGGTAATAACAGTAGTATTCGTAGCAGTAGTAGTAGTAGTAATAGTAGTAGTAATAGTACTAGTATTACTGCTGTTACTAGAAGTAGTAGCAGTAAAAGTAGCAGCGGAAGTAGTAGTAGTTTTACTAGTAGTAGCAGTAGTAATAGCAGCAGTTACAGTGGTAGTAATAGTAGTAGTAGTACCATAAGTAATAGTAGTAGTAGTGGTAGAAGTAGTAGTAGTAGTATTAGTAGTATTAGCAGTAGTAGTAGTAGTAGCAGTAGCAGTAGCAGCAGTAGTAGTAGTAGAGGTGGTAGCAGTAGTAGTAGTACTACTAGTGGTAGTAGTGTTAGTAGTAGTCGTAGTAGTAAAATTAGTAGTAGTAGTAGTAGTAGTAAAAGTAGTAGTAGTAGTAGTAGTAGTAGTAGTAGTTGTAGTAGTAGTAGTAGTAGTAGTAAAAATAGTAGTAGTGGTAGTAGTAATAGTTGTATTAGTACTAGAGGTTGTACTAGCAGTAGTATTAGTAGCAGTAGTTGTAAGAATAGTAGTAGTAGTAGCTGCAGTAGGAGAAGCATCAGTAATAGTGGTAGTAGCAGCAGTAGTAGTAGTTATTATAGTAGAAGTAGTAGTGGAAGTAGCAGTAGTAGTCTTAGTAGTATTAATTGTAGTAGTAGTAGCAATAGCAGTAGGAGTAGTAGCAGCAGTAGTATTAGTAGTAAGCAGTAGTAGTAATAGTATTAGTAGGTGTAGCAGAAGTAGCAGCGGTATTAGCAGTAGTAGAATTATAGTAGTAGTAGTAATAGTAGTAGTAATAGTAATAGTAGTAGTAGTAGCAGTAGTAGTAGTAGTAGTAGTAGCAGTAGTAGTAGATGTAGTAGTACTAGTTTCGGTCGTATTAACAGTATCAGCAGTAGTAGTAGCAATAGTAGCAGTAGTAGTGGTGGTATTAGTAGAAGTAGTAGCAGTAGTTCTAGTAGAAGTAGCAGTGGTAGTGGCAGTAGTAGTAGAGGTAGTAGTAAGTAGTAATAGTGATAGCAGTAGAAGTAGTAGTAGCAGTAGTAGCAGTAGTAGTAATAGTAGTAGTAGCAGTAATAGAAGTAGTAGTAGCAGCAGTATAGTAGTAGTAGTGTAAGGTTGCCCCTACTTATCAGGGCTAAAGTTTGGTAGCGTGTTATAACTGAGGCGTTTGGTAAGATCGGTACTCAGAATCCAGTGATTCTATTTCCAATTGTTTTGAATACTTCTAATACCTCTTCTAGGTCAGTTGTTGTTTAATATTAATTAAAAATAACTTTCCAAAGAATAAGTTTTTCAAAGAAAAGTAAAGGCCATTTTAAGCTTAAGCTCAGAAGATACAAACACCTGTTAAAATTCAAACTCAAAACGACCAGAAATTACTATTAAAGAATAAATGAAACCCAAAACGAACAGAAATTAAATAAACAATCATAGCGAAAAACATACAACAAGTAATAATATATATGAATAAATAGATCTTAAAGCGAGTGATGCTTCGATTGAATAAGAAAATCAAGCTTAAAACGAAAAAAAAATATTTTGCTATTAAAGTATAAATGAAACTTAAAACGAACAGAAATTAACTAACAATCAATGCGAACCAACATACAATGCATATTAATGTAAATGAATAATTTAATCTTAAAACGAGTGAAACTTAAATTGAATATGCAAATCAAGTTTGAATCGAATAAAAATAACTACAAACAAGAGTTTGGGTATCGTCTCACTGCAGAAGCCTAAAACTTACTGCCTCATTGGCGCCTTACAGAATGAGTCTTGAACAGTCTTGGAAAGTATAAACAAAATCAAATTGAAAATTAGATAGATATTGATATTAACTGTTGAAAGATCCATCAATTCAAGAATTTTTTTCACTGTAATTTTTATTTTTATTTTCAATCCTGTAAGAACTGAAAAAGAATAAATTTGTAATATACGAGTAATTCGTTTTCAGTGAAGTGCCAATGACGCAGAAAGCTTTAGGTTTTTACAGTTAAAAAAGGGGGCAGTATCCAAATTTTGTTTGTGGTGAAACCATATTTGTCTTGACCAATCTTGGAAAGAAGTAATAAATTAAACTGAATATTTGATGCATAATGATATTAATCACTGAAAGCTCACCAGTTCAAATTTTACTGTAATTTTAATGTTTATTTTCAATATTAAGTACAAAAGAAAACATTTGTAACATCATTCGTTTTCAGTAAAGCGCCAATGACGCAGTAGGTTATAGGCTTCTTCAGTGAGGCGATACCCTAGCTCTTGTTTGTAGTTATTTTTATTCGATTCAAACTTGATTTGCACATTCAATTTAAGTTTCACTCGTTTTAAGATTTATTTATTCATTTACATTAATATATATTGTATGTTTGTTCGCATTGATTGTTTATTTAATTTCTGTTCGTTTTAAGTTTCATTTATACTTTAATAGCAAAATATTTCTTTTCGTTTTAAGCTTGATTTTCTAATTCAATCTAAGCATTACTCGCTTTAAGATCTATTTATTCATTTATATTATTACTTGTTGTATGTTTTTGCTACGATTGTGACTTTTAACAGGTATTTGTATCTCATGAACTTAAGTTTAAAATGGCTTTTACTTTTCTTTGAAAAACTTATTTTTTGGAAAGTTTTGTTTTTAATTAATTTTTGTTCGGTTTTGATTGCAAAAAGTTTCAAGTTTTTATGGCATGGGGGGGGGTGCTTACTGTCCGATTATTCATGACTTTAAAAAACGGATCTAGAACTTTCAATTTAAATCGAATGAGGCTTTTTTCAAAGTCTATACGATTATCTCTTTGATAAGAATCTTATATATGAACAATAGACAGCTTGCATAACTTTTGAACAGCAATTGACAATAATGAATGGATTGAAAAAATAGCTCCAATAAGGGGGTTTAGACCATTTCACTTGCTGACACAAAGGGACCACGAACGTTTGGAATTGACCTGAATAGGATTTTGTGTGCCAAAGCAATTTTTCACCTATCACAGAGTATGTTTTAACCTCATAATAGGATAATTATAACAGATTTACTATGTGCTCTTCTCATACAAAACTTTAACTTATCAAAGTCTTCGGGGTGGGGGTGGTGTACATGGCATAAAGAAGAAAACTTTAGCGTAAACAGCAGGAGAGGGGGAGGGTAAGGTTGGAGACTCATCCAATACGGGGTGGAACTTCATTTATCTCCTCCGTTCCTGATTCAGAAGATTAGACAGACTCATTGGGCTGTAGAATGTTGGACCGTTTGAGTTGTGGAAGACGTTAAAATACTCAAAAATACTCTATATTTTCAGTTATTGTAGGACTGATTTCATATATTGTGGACTGGTGAGCCCCCTGGGCCATCATTTGGGTGAGCCTCAACTCATAATATGCAATTTTGATTAATTGTTTCGTGTTATGTGCATATATTATTCTATATATGTTATTTTGAGTTATACTTTTATCGCATTGCATTCATTTTTAAGCCTTGAGATAAAAACTGAAACCTTAGTGTAGACAGGGGTGGGGGGAAGTCTCCCCCCTCACATGCATAATTGAGCAACCACAGAGAAAGTAATACAAATTAAAATAATCTGTCTTTTGAAAATGTCTTTTTTCAAAAGACACGAACAAAATCGTCTAAAGGAACCTGAAGTACTATCTCTGACATTTCCGTTGATTCTTTATTCCCGTTACTTTCAGATGTAAACTTTAGAATATTATCGAATGGGTTTAGTCGTCCCCTCCCTGAATAATTCACATTTGGACCCCCCCCCCCTGGGAAATTCCTCCCCCTTCATAGAACATTTTCTTTTCCTGCTGATAATTCCCTCGCGTTAAATTCCACCCAGCAGAAATTTATTTATTAATTTACATTAATACCAGCACTAAATTTATTTATTAATTTATATTAATATCTATTGTATGCTTGTTTGCATTGATTGCTTATTTAGTGATTGTTCGATTGTTTATATACCCCCAGGGCATAACTTACAACGCCTACCCTCGGGCCCTGGTGGGCTGTGTCGACACCGGAGTTTTTTGTTATCAGAACTTTGAACTATTTTAAGAAAATGTCTATTTCAAACTTTTTATCTGGTGCATTTAGGGCGTGGAGGAAGGAGAGGGGCTTGTTGCCCTCCAATCTCTTTTGAATCTTAAAAAGTGAACAAGAACTTTCAATTTCCAATCAAATGAGCCCTCTCTAAAGTTTATACGAGCATACCTTCCATAAGAAATAATTGTAAGCATTCGGAGAATCCTGGAATTACAACCTTTGCCCTGAGGGCTGCGGGGGAGTTGTCATTGTCAAAGAAGTAATTTTCAGAATTAAAACTACGTTTAATAAAATGGCTGTCTCAAAATTTTGATTGGATGTGTTTGGGGAAAAAGTGGCTTGAGAGGGGGGTTAGTTGCCCTCATATCACTTTCGACTATTAAAAGGGCACTAGCCCTTTGAATTTCCAATTGAATGAGCCTTTTTTGAAGTTTCTACGACAACGCCTTCTATAAAAACCTTATATGCCCCCAGGGCATAATTTAAAACCCTTGCCTTGAGGGTTGTTGGGGAGTGTCCTCCCCAAAAGCATATTTTCTATCTGAAAATCAACTACGTTGAACAAAATGGCTATCTCAAAATTTTGATTGGATGTGTTTTGGGGAATGATGTGCGTGGGAGGGGGGGGCTAGTTGCCCTCCAATCACTTCCGATTATTAAAAAGGGCACTAGCCCTTTGAATTTCTAATCGAATGAGCCTTTTTTGAAGTTTCTATGACAACGCCTTCTATAAAAACCTTACATGCCCCCAGGGTATAACTTAAAACCCTTGCCTTGAGGGTTGTTGGGTAGTGTCCTCCTCAAAAACATATATTCTATGTGGAAATCAAATACGCTGAACCAAATGGATATCTCAAAACTTTGATTGGATGTGTTTGGGGGAATGATGGGCGTGGGGGTGGTTGCCCTCCAATCCCTTTCGACTATTAAAAAGGGCACTAGCCCTTTGAATTTCTAATCGAATGAGCCTTTTTTGAAGTTTCTATGACAACGTCTTCTATAAAAACCTTATATGCCCCCAGGGCATAACTTACCCTTAGGGTTGTGGGGGACTGTCCTCCTCAAAAACATATTTTTATCTGGAAATCCACTACGCTGAACAAAATAGCTATCTCAAAATTTGATTGGATGTGTTTGGGGGAATGATAGGCGTGGGGGGCTAGTTGCCCTCCAATCCCTTTCGACTATTAAAAAGGGCACTAGCCCTTTGAATTTCCAATCGAATGAGCCTGTTTTGAAGTTTCTACGTCAACGACTTCTATAAAAAAAACCTTATATGCCCCCCGGGGCATAACTTAAAATCCTTGCCCTGAGGGTTGTGGGGGAGTGTCCTCCTCAAAAATATATTTTCTGTCTGGAAATCAACTACGCTGAACAAAATGGCTATCTCAAAATTTTGATTGGATGTGTTCGGGGAAATGATGGGCGTGGGGGGGGGGGGCCAGTTGCCCTCCAATCATTTTCTATTATTAAAAAGGGCACTAGGACTCTCGATTTCCAATCGAATGAGCCCCCTTTGAAGTTTCTACGACGACCCCTACCATATGAAGTGCCTCTGGGAAAAAAATAATAAAACATTGGAGCCGTATGGCCTTTACTATAGGCAACGCTACAGCGTTGCCTCATATTGTGTGTGTCTGCTGTCCAATCCACGAATGTTTACCGAAAAGTTAGGATTAAGTTAGTTCTAGGCTGTCGATACTTCTAATCGCAAGTGTTGCTCTTAAATAATTAGACAAGACTTGGGTACCAAGTTAATTAAATTTCTTTGCATCAAATTATTGTTTCTCGGAAACTAGGAATAACCTTTTTATTAGATCTCAAATTATTTGTATAAACTAAACCAAGTTCTTATGTTTATATCTTGGAAAAGAAGTTAATGCTCTTTGGAACTTTGATAAACTCCAACTTTTCTAGAGAAAATTGAATCTATTTGGACGGAAGAGATTGAAATTCTTAATCTAGCAATTTAATTCCCCTTTCTTCCCTAGCCTATCTGTAAAACATCAGGGCCGCTTTTATATAATATTAGCACGGGTTGAGAAATGCAATTTATTTAGTACTTGGCCTGATCTAGTCCAGGTGACTGAAATCTTTCAGAAGTTTATTTCTTATCTCAATTTTTATTCTCAAAGGGAAATTTAGACAGACAGTGGTAGCTTTTTATCCTAATTATAAATAAAAAACTTACTTATTCTTCGTTCCAAAAGACTACCTCATTTGGGTCTCAGAATCATTATGTTTGGTTTGTCTTATTTTGTCATTCTTGTCTCCCATTGGCTAGAGACCAGTTTTTTATACAATCTCTCATTTTGTACTTAGGCCAATAATAGTTCGTTGTTCAAAAATGGCGGTTACGGCTTTCATTAAGTTAAAAAACCCTGTTTTGATGCAATTTTTATCAGGTGATATTGTCACTTGATATTTTAGTCGTTGAATTCTGATTTTGAAACAGACTGGTTTATTTGCATTTTATGGACCTTGTTGAGTCAAGGGTACTCTTGTTCATGTCAGATTTCACAATTTTAGATTTGTTTTCTTTAGACAAAAATAATAAGGCTTTGTAGGGCTTTGCTATTTTTACATAATATTTTGCATAATAAGGCTTTGCTATTTTTACAATTTAGTTAGGTCATAATAAGGCTTTCTCACAGTAGTAGCATTAATAGTAGTACTAGAAGCAGTAACACTAATAGTAGTAGTAGTAGTAGTAGTAATAGTATTAGTAGAATTAGTAGCAGCAGCAGTAGTATTAGTAGCAGTAGTAGTAGTTGTACCAGTAGTAGTGGAATTAGTACTATAAGTACTAGTTTTAGCAGAAGTAGCAGTATTATTAATAGCTTTTGGAGCAGTAATAACAGTATTAGTATTAATAGCAGTAGTAGCAGCTGTAGAAGTAGCAATAGTAGTAGTAGTCGTAGTAGTAGTAGGAAAAATATGAATAGTCGTGGTAATAAATAGTAGTTGAACTAAACATTCGTATATTTTCATCAGATTTTGAGAAGCAACCCAATTTCAACAACACATTTTCATTTTTACCACGTTTTACTTATCTTACTGACTCTGTCGCCATTCATTCATTCAAAATTTTTGACGCTTATTTTAACCCCTTCCTCTCATCCAATTTAGCCCAAACTTTGTACACGGCTTTGATTTACCTAACATTTAAATATTCTGATATACTTGGATCTCCAAAGTGCTTAATTATTTTTGTGAAAATTTTGACAAATACCTACATTTCTTGCAACCCCAATACAGTGTTATATTGGGCTTCTCAGCGAGGAAAAGCTGCTGTTTGTAAGCTACTTATTTCAAATGAAGCCAATAGAAATACATGAATTTTCCCCGTTCATGTGGCACTAACTAGGAAGTGCTTTTCGAGAATATAGCCTTGCCCTTAAAAACTCTAATGCGCTGAGATCTATTTGCCGGAATTTGATATGAAAAGATTCAAGCCATGTCCAAATATGCTATAATGTTAAAGGTTTTAGTATTTCTGAATATTTGAAAGATTACTTAATCTATGAAGAAGAATTTCAAATTTTATTTGGTCGAAAGAAAAACAAAAGATATATGGTGCAGAAAGAGGAAAAAGGTACAATCTCATCTCTACCTATAAAGAAAAAAAATATAGCAAAACTAAAATAGAAGAGAAAGGTATAAAAAACAAACTGCAGCCAGTAGTAATTGAAATGTTAAAATATGTAGTAAAGAACGAACTTCAGAAATAAATGTAAAAATTATGTAAACTATAAGACATTGTGTTATTATGTAAACTGTATAAATACTTAAGTTCTATAACTAACCATTTTGTGATGGTCTTTAAAACTAGAAAATCAGAGGCAACGCTATAGCGTTGCCTATAGTAAAGGCCATACGGCTCCAATGTTCTGTTATTATTAATCAAAAAACTCTTTGCACAAAATAAGTTTTTCAAAAAAATGTAAAGAACTGCATTAAACCAAAAATGATCAAAAATAGAATAAAATAGTCTACCAAGCATACAACTACCACAAATCAGTATCAATAAATAAATGAAACCTAAAACAAATAGAAATTAAAATAAGCCAAACTCAAAACGAGCAGAAATTAATTTGAGTATGGTTCTAAACCCTATGCTTTCTAAAAGCCAGAATATAATTTGTACTTTACTGAAAAAAATGTGCATTGTCAGTTTAATATACATATGCTGATAATTATTCCTTAAAATCTTAATCAATTTTTGTTTTCTTAATGTTATAAGCGAAAACACTTAAAAGAAATTTTTTTCAGTAAAGTACAAATTATATTCTGGCTTTTAGGAAGCATAGGGTTTAGAACCATACTCAGATTAATTTCTGCTCGTTTTGAGTTTGACTTATTTTAATTTCAGTCTGTTTTGGGTTTCATTTATTTATTGATACTGATTTGTGGTAGTTGTATGCTATTTTTGTTCATTTTGGTTTAATGAAGTTCTTTACTTTTTTTTTTGGAAAACTTATTTTGTGCCAATTTTTTTTTTTTATTAATTTTTGTTTGTTTTATAGTTTGTTTTGCCTCTTCTGAAGTTAAACAACCGTCCATTCCATAAAAACCTTTAACACTTCCTGGGCATAACTTACAACCCTTGTCGCTAATCTCTGGGGTTTGTTTCAACCCCAAAAGCCTTGTTATATGATATTTAGACTATTTTGAATAGAATGGCTATCTCAAAATTTCTATTATACGCATTTTGGGACAATATGAAGTGTTTGTATCGGGAGAGGGTAGCTGCCCAATCAAATGAGCCCTTTCTGAAGTTTATATGAGCATCCCTTCTAGGATGGGGAGAAAGGGTGCGTGGGGAAAGGGGGCAGGGCTAGTTGCCCTCTGATCTCTTATGACTCTGAAAAAGTGAACTACAAATTTTAATTTTTAATCAAATGAGTCCTTTCTGAAGTTTATATCAGCATCCCTTCTATAAGAACCATATTTGCCCCCAGGGAATAACTTACAAAGCCTACCACACTGGTCCTGGGGGGTTGTGTCAATCTGGAGCTTTAATATCTGATGTTTGAACTATTTTTAACAAAATGGCCACCTCAAAATTTTTATCAGATGTATTTGGGGAAAAAGGGCGTTGGTGGGCTAGTTGCCCCCCGATCACTTTTGACTCTCAAAAAAGGCACTAGAACTCTCGATTTGTAATCGAATGAGCCCCCTTTGAAGTCTATGTGACGACCCCATTCCATATGAAGTGCCTCTGAAAAAAATAATAAAAAAACACTGGAGCCGTATGGCCTTTACTATAGGTAACGCTATAGCGTTACCTCTGATACTATCTCTATTTTTTTCAGCAGTGCTATTTTCTTACAATAGTTTTTTGGATTGCTCGGCTCTGATACTTTTCTCGGTTTTTCTTTTGCTTAGGTCGTTCAGCTGATAACATATCCAATCAGAGGCAACGCTATAGAATTGCCTATAGTAAAGGCCATACGACTCCAAAGTTTTATTATTTATTTATTATTATTTCTTTCTTAGAGGCACTTCATATGGAAGGGGTCGTCGTACAAATTTCAATGGGGGGTCATTCGATTTGAAATCGAGAGTTCTAGTGCCCTTTCTAAGAGTTAAAACTGATCGGAGGGCAACTAGCCCCCAAACTCTTTTTCAAAAATGCATCCGATAAAGATTTTGAGATAGCCATTTTGTAAAAAATAGTTCAATGATCACATAACAAAATTTTCGGTGTCGAAACCACTCCCAAGGGCCCGGGGTCAGCCGTTGTAAGTTATGCCCTGGGGGCATATATGGTTCTTATGGAAGGAATGCTCGTATAAACTTCAGAGAGGGCTGATTTGATTGAAAATTGAAAACTCTAGTTCACTTTTTAAGAGTCAAAAGGTATCGGAGGGTAACAAATCCTCCCCCTGCGCCTTTTTTCCCAAATGCATCCAATAAAATTTTGAGATAGCCGTTTTTTTAAAAATAGTTCAAAGATCATATAGCAAAATTCCGGTGTCGACACAACCCCCCAGGGCCCAGGGGCAGGCGTTGTAACTTATGCCCTGGGGGTATATATGGTTCTTATCGAGGGGATACTCGTATAAACTTTAAAGAGGGCTCATTTGATTGGAAATTGAAAGTTTTAGTTCAATTTTTTAGAGTTAAAAGAGATCGGAGGGCACCTAGCCCCCCCCCCCTCCTAGCCCTTTTTCCCAAAACCCATTCGATAGGAGCTTTGAGATAGCCCTTTTTAAAAAATAGTTCAGAGACCATATAACGAAAACTCCGGGGTCGACAAGGCTCCCCAGGGCCCAAGGCAGGCGTTGCAAGTTATTCCTTGGGGGAATATATGGTTCTAATGAAAGATATGCTTGTAAAAACGTCAGAGAGGGCTCATTGGATTGAAAATTGAAAATTCTAGTTCAGTTTTAAGAGTCAAAAGAGAATGGAGGGCAACCGCCCCCCCCCCCCCGCCACGTCACCTTTTCTTCAAATGTATCCAATAACAATTTAAAGATAGCCATTTTGTTAAAAAAATTTCAAAAGTCAGATAACAAAAACTCAGGAGTCAACACAACCCCCCCAGGGCCCGGGTGCAGGCGTTGTAAGTTATGCCCGGGGCATGTATGGTTCTTTTGATAGGAATGCGCGTATAAACTTCAAAGAGTTCTAGTTTGATTGGAAATTGAAAGTTCGAGTTCACTTCTAAGAGTCAAAAGGCATCCGAGGGCAACTAGCCCTCCCACGCTTTCTTTTTCCAAACCCCTCTGATGAAAATTTTGAGACAGAGACATTTTGTTAAAATAGTTCAAAGGTCGTGTAAGAAAAACTACGGTGTCATTACAACCCGCCAGGGTCCCGGGGAAGGCGTTCTAAGCTATGCCCTGTTGGCATTTACGGTTCCTATGAAAGGGATGCTCGTATAAACTTCATAGAGGGCGCATTTGACTGGAAATTGAAAGTTCTAGTTCACTTTTTAAGAGTCATGACATTGAAGGGCAACTAGCCCCCCTCCTCATACCTGTTTTTACCCAAACCCATCTGCTACAAATTTTGAGTTTGCTTTTTTCTTAGAAATTGTTCAAAAATTAGATAACAAAAACTCCGGTGTCGACTCAACCCCCCAGGGCCAACAATTAAACGATTAATATCGTTATATATATATATATATCAAATATTCAATTTGGTTTTGTTTATACTTTCCAAGACTGTTCAAGACAGATATAATTTTCACTAAAGCGTCATGAGGCAGTAGTAAAGTACAAATTATATTCTGGCTTATAGAAAGCATAGGATTTAGAACCCTACTCAGATTAATTTCTGCTCGTTTTGAGTTTGAATTATTTTAATTTCTGTTTGTTTTGGGTTTCATTTATTTATTAATACTGATTTGTGGTAGTTATATGCTTGGTAGATTATTTGACTCCATTTTTGATCAATTTTGGTTTAATGGAGTTCTTTACTTTTTTGGAAAAACTTATTTTGTGCAAAAAGTTTTTTTTTGATTAATTTCTGTTCGTTTTATATTGACATAGTATTTTTCAGAGAGAAAGACTGAGCCTCTTCTGAAGTTAAACACCCATCCCTTCCATAGAAACCTTTAATACCCCCTGGGCATAACTTACAATCCTTGGCCATAGTCTCTGCGGTTTGCCTGAACCCCCTAAGCCTCGTATATGATATTTAGACTATTTTGAATAGAATGGCTATCTCAAAATTTCTATTGGACGCATTTCAAGACAATATGACGTGTGTATAGGGGTAGAGGGTAGCTGCCCTCTGATCACTTTGACTATTAAAATGGGCACTAGATCATCTGATTACCAATCCAATGAGCCCCCTTTGAAGTTTATATGACCACACTTTCTATAAAAACCCTACATGTCCACAGGGCAAAACCTAAAACCCTTGCCCTGTGATCTGGGAGGATTTGTTATTCTCAAAGACATAATTTCCAGACCTTTCTGATAGGCTTAACAAAATGGTTAAATCGAAATTTTGATTGGAAGTGCTTGAGGAAATGATAGGCGTGGAGCCATTTACCCACTAATCACTTTCGACTAATAAGAAAGGCGCTAGTCCTCTCAATTTTCAATCAAATGAGCCTTTTTGAAGCTTCTACGGCAAATATTTCTATAAAAACGTTAAATACCAAAAGGCATAACTTACGACCCTTTTCCTGATGGCTATGGGGGAAGGGTTGTCATCCTCAAAGATATAATTTCCAAAACTTTCAACTACATTGTACAAAATGGCCATATCAAAATGTTGATCGGAAATGTTTGGGGAAATATTTCTAAAAAAACATTAAATACCAAAAAGGCATAACTTACGACCCTTTTCCTGATGGCTATGGGGGAAGGGTTGTCATCCTCAAAGATATAATTTCCAAAACTTTCAACTACATTGTACAAAATGACTATCTCAAATTCTGATTGGATATGTTTTGGGAAATGGTGGGCGTAGAAGGGGTGTTAGCTGCCTTCCAATCACTTTCGACTATTAAAAAGGGCACTAGCCATTTCAATTTCCAATCGAATGAGCCCATTTTGAAGTTTCTACGACAACACTTTCTATGAAAACCTTATATGACCCAAGGGCATAACTTACAACCCTTGCCCTGAGGGTTGTGGGGGGGGGGTGTCATCCTTAAAGACCTAGTTTCCAAAAATTTCAACTACGTTGAACAAAATGGCTATCTCGAAATTTTTATTGGATGTGTTTGGGGAAAAGGTGGGCGTGAGAGGGGGGCTAGTCGTCCTCCAATAACTTTCTTAGAAAGGGTGTTAGTTACCTTCCAATCCCTTTTGACTATTAAAAAGGGCACTACCCATTTCATTTTCCAATCGAATGAGCCCATTTTGAAGTTAATACGACAACGCTTTCTATGAAATCCTTACATGCCCCAACGGCATAACTTACAACCCTTGCCCTGAGGGCTGGGGGGGGAGTGTCATCCTTAAAGACCTAATTTCCAAAACTTTCAACTACGTTGAACAAAATGGCTATCTGGAGATTGTGATTGGATTTGTTTGGGGAAAAGGTGGGCGTGAGAGGGGGGCTAGTAGTCCTCCAATAACTTTCAAATATTAAACAGAGCACTAGCCCTTTGAATTACTAATCCAATGAGCCCTTTTTGAAGTTTCTACGACAAAGCTTTCAATAAAAACCTTATATGACCCCAGGGCATAACTTATAGCCGTTTCCCTGAAGACTGTGGGGGGGGGGGAGTTTTCTGCTCAAAGATATAATTTCCGAAACTTTCAACTACATTATACAAAATGACTATCTCAAAATTTTGATCGGATGTGTTTGGGGAAATGGTGGGCGTGGAAGGGGTGTTATTTCCCTTCCAATCACTTTACTATTAATAAGGGCACTAGCCATTTCAATTTCCAATCGAATGAGCCCATTTTGAAGTTTCTTCGACAACGCTTTCTATTAAAGCCGTATATGCCCTTAGGGCACAACTTATAACCCTTGCCCTGAGGATTGTAGGGAGTGTCCTCCTCAAAAACATAATTTCTATCTGGAAATCAACTAAGCTGAACAAAATGGCTATCTCAAAATTTTGATCGGATGTGTTTGGGGAAATGGTGGGCGTGGAAGGGGTGTTATTTCCCTTCCAATCACTTTACTATTAATAAGGGCACTATCCATTTCAATTTCCAATCGAATGAGCCCATTTTGAAGTTTCTTCGACAACGCTTTCTATGAAAACCTTATATGCCCCAAGGGCATAACTTACAACCCTTGCCCTGAGGGTTGTGGGGGGGGGGTGTCATACTTAAAGATCTAGTTTCTAAAACTTTCAACTACGTTGAACAAAATGGCTATCTCGAAATTTTGATTGGATGTGTTTGGGGAAAAGGTGGGCGTGAGAGGGGGGCTAGTCGTCCTCCAATAACTTTCTTAGAAAGGGTGTTAGTTACCTTCCAATCACTTTCGACTATTAAAAAGGGCACTACCCATTTCATTTTCCAATCGAATGAGCCCATTTTGAAGTTTCTACGACAACGCTTTCTATGAAATCCTTATATGCCCCAACGGCATAACTTACAACCCTTGCCCTGAGGGCTGGGGGGGGGTGTCATCCTTAAAGACCTAATTTCCAAAACTTTCAACTACGTTGAACAAAATGGCTATCTGGAAATTTTGATTGGATTTGTTTGGGGAAAAGGTGGGCGTGAGAGGGGGGCTAGTAGTCCTCCAATAACTTTTAACTATTAAACAGAGCACTAGCCCTTTGAATTACTAATCGAATGAGCAGTTTTTGAAGTTCCTACGACAAAGCTTTCAATAAAAACCTTATATGCCCCCAGGGCATAACTTATAACCGTTGCCCTGAAGACTGTGGGGGGGGGCGGTTTCCTGCTCAAAGATATAATTTCCGAAACTTTCAGCTACATTATACAAAATGACTATCTCAAAATTTTGATCGGATGTGTTTGGGGAAATGGTGGGCGTGGAAGGGGTGTTAGTTCCCTTCCAATTACTTTACTACTAATAAGGGCACTAGCCATTTCAATTTCCAATCGAATGAGCCTGTTTTGAAGTTTCTTCGACAACGCTTTTTATTAAAGCCTTATATGCCCTTAGGGCACAACTTATAACCCTTGCCCTGAGGATTGTAGGGGAGTGTCCTCCTCAAAAACATAATTTCTATCTGGAAATCAACTAAGCTGACCAAAATGGCTGTCTCAAAATTTTGATTGGATGTGTTTGGGGAAATATTGAGCGTGGAAGGGGTGTTAGTTGCCTTCCAATCACTTTCGACTATTAAAAAGGGCCACTTTAATATCCAATCACAAGCCACTTTAATATCCAATCAAATGAGCCATTTTCGAACTTTTTACGACAACTCCTTCGATACAAAGTGCCCTGGTCTAAAGCAAAATAAAAAGTAAATAAATAAATAATACATTGTGCCAACATCGTTCTTTACTTGGGCAGCGCTATTGCGCTGCCTATGATATTGTATGAGCATTTAGTTAATGTATGCCACGATTTGTTCTTTGTTAGGTTTCAGTTATGTCTACAACCAAGAACCAATAAAACTTATATAGTCCCCATTTATAATGAAAGCAGCTGATCCTTTATGTAACTATAATTTAAAATCCGTTTGTTTTAACTTAGTTTGTTCTTTGCAGTAAAATTTCCGGATGTTTCAGCTACGCTGAAAAAAATGGTTATCTGAAAATTTTTATTGGATGTCTTTGGGGAAATGATGGGCGTGGGGAGGAAGGGGTAGTAAAATGTTAAAAAACTTAATAATAAGTTTTGCATTATAAATTTAAGTTTTTAACTTTTTACTATGACAAATTTTTACTTTTTAATGTTTTGTATTATAAATTTAAGTTTTTCACTTAACAATAGCGAATTTTTACTTTTTAATGTTCCTGTATAATTATTTTTTGCTTGACACGTGTTAGGGAAGAGTTGGGTACGTTGGGACGCGGGTCCGTTGAGACATGTGTACTTTTGACAGAAAATCTGCCGCTACTCACACCTCAAACGTCATCTCTTGGACTATTTGTGGATGAAGTATAGTAGTCGCATGTGCAACTTTCTATCACAAAATTTAGGTAAGAATTTTTTATGTGGTTTTTGAAAAATAATTTTGCTTTGCGAAATTCTATGGTACTCTTAGGAAGCAGCTTCTAGAAAATTGCTTATAGCCCATTAGATAGAGAAATTTTTGTGCTTTTCGACGGTATAAATTTTGTTGTGTTCTTTTGCCATCTAGTGGCTGATCTAATTTATTTTCGTAAGTTCGTACTGTTAGGGTACTCTGGGACGCGTCTTCCGGGGTACACCGGGACAGGTTCAGTTCATTGTGTCCCAGGGTTGCTTTAAGTTGAACTTGTCCCAGGGTTTCCGACTCTCCCTTACATTTTTGGAAATACAAAAGAAAAAACTTAGGTAAAAAAAAAATACAAATCTTACTTATCTTTCATTGATCTATTGCACTTCTTCGACAAAGGGTTTAATAAATGGTCCCAGTGACAAATCTATAAAAAGTGCCTAATATATCAACACTAGCGTGTCAAATCCCCTAAGGACAGTGTTTTCTAGTATTTGTTGAAGATCCTTAGGTTTATCGAAGGTGCAAGACAAAATTAATATGTAAAAACAAAATTTATGGCAAGATTATGCTACAAAATAACTATTCACTCTTGCAGAATTCAGTTAAGAACACTTTCTAGGATCTATTCTCAATCGTTCACTATGTTGGTTATATTACTTCCTGTATGAATCTGAATATGCTTTGATAATGTAGAATCGAGGTAAAATGATTTAGTACACATTTTACAGGTATTTGGTTTTTCTACTGTATGCAGTCTATAATGGCTGTATAAGTAAGTGCTGTTGTAAAAAGGTATCGCATGTATCTTGCAGATATATGGTTTATCTCCTGTATGACTTTTCATGTCCTATGATAACAGATACATATGAGCAAACCGTTTCGCAAACATTTTGCAGCTATACGGGTTTTTTCTTTGATGATGATTCATGTACTTCAATAAACTGGAATGATATGGAAACAGCTCCGCATATATTTTGCAATACGGTTTCTATACGGTTTCCTGCTGCGTGAACTCTCAAATGGGTATCTAAGCTCAAACTTTGAGAAAAATGTCTGCTGCAAATTTGACATTTGGATGGCTTTTCGCAGGTATGAATTCTTGAATGAGTAGATAGAGTGGATCTCTATGAAAAGGATTTCATGCTGATATTGGAGGCATAAGCCTTTTGTTCGGTGTGAATTCTCGAATGTGTGTATAAGCTATTCTCGTGATAAAATCCTTTAATGCATTAGTTGCATCTGTATGGTTTTTCTCCACTATTGAACATGCTTGGTTTGACAAAAAAGAGAAATATACCTGCTGGAATTTTATTTTTCCTATTAATTTTTTTTTTTAATTTAAACCCTATAATTTTTTCTCAACTCTCCTTTTAATATTATTATTTTCCCCCTTTTTATAACAACACATCCTTGCCCACCAAGACACAAAAGCTATTCACTTCTACTTTATACCAAACACGTTCTCAATTTTCTTACACTTCGTAATCCTTATCCTTTTCCATTCTGTTTCTACATGATTTATCACATCATAATCTTCCTTCTGCTTTTCTTTTCGTTTTCACGTGTAATAACAAAAAAAGCGATACTATGTACACTATTGTCCATGTATAGGCCTCATCATCTACTTTTAGGTACGCAGCTTTCTCTAAATTAATTTCATCGCTTTTAACTGTAACACTTGCCAATAAATTCCTCAGTCCTGCTACATTTGTTTCTTGTTTTTCACATTCTAACATTACGTTTTTTGTCATTCTAACATTAGTTTTTTGAATTGTTCTGAATGGATTATTAGAGTCATCTAGTAACTGTGCAATTTTTTTTCTGGAACTTCCCCTGCTTGGGTGGAAATCTCATCAGTAAGTTCCTTGGACAAAACGATTTGTGAAGAGGCATCTTTCATTGTAAGCTACGTTTGGTCTCCATTGTAGACAGCTTGTCTAAAATGTACAAGTTGAGTGTAGCCTACACAAGTAGATTTAGAAATAAAAAATATTCATAATTTCTGACTTTTATATCATTCGAGGTTGAGGAAAGGTTAGGAAATTGACCAATAGGGAGTCTCCATTTTTCAAATTTCCTCTTTTTGGATTTTTAATGTAGTATGGTGTGTAAACTTACGTTTGACAGCGTTTACTCAAACAAGTGTGTATACATAATAAGTTTATTGTAGTATTGAATTTTCTCTAAGGTGAATATCTGAAATAGAAAATAAGTTGTAATGGATGCCTTATTGAAAATGTATGTGTGCATTGTCATGAAGGTGAGAAACTAAATTTGTTTAGAGTGTCCAAAGATTCCCACCGCCAGCATGATGGATATGCAAGAGGAATATTCCCAGAGAGCTTAGAGCTCAGAGAAAATGCAAGTCTAAAAGTAATAGTTGACGGCGAGGGGAAACTTCTTACTTATCGTTCTGGTAACACCTTGGCCGTTGATAAATCCTACCACTACATTTCTGCTACTAGCATTCAAAAGAAGACAGTAAGAAAATAGGCGTACTGCTGTAGGAATTTTGTAAACCATATCTTATCTGTATGTTTTAAGTGTTATCTATGCAAAGATAATGTAATAATAGACTTTGAAATCACAGATAAAATAAGAAGGACATTGTTAGATGATAGTTCTAATGAATATAAACATGACTCTATGATAAGAAAAGCGTCTAGGAATACAAACAGTGTCAATGATAGTGAATCACGTTTTACAGTCATTGAACGTAATAAGGGCAGTGATGAAACGTACGATGAATTTGTGAATGAGACTTCAAAAAAAAATGTGCATAGCCAAGATGTATTAATGAATGTTGTGTTGAATACGAACTAAGAGAAGAGAAAAAGTGTCCTATGAAGAGAGAACATAAGGAATTATTCCATGGAAGGGATTATAAACTTCCAAAAATCGTTCAATGATATCAATAATATCTTATTTTGTATATTATGATGTTTCATTAAATTTGTTCATTTGCATTGAATTGTTATGATTCTTTTATTTTAGGATGAGGACTATTCATGGAATGAACAAAAGTATAAGGAAATAATAATGTTAAAGACTATTTATGTTAAAGACAAATAAAAAGCAAAAAAATCGGTTGAACCCTTCAAAATAAAAAAGGGAAAAGGCCTAACTCAAACAAAGTCGAATTTTAAAGTCTTCTGAAATTGGCTGACAGCGAAGAGCTCTCGAAAACACCTCTTGAAATGCACTGTGTGGGATATGCATAAACCTGAGAAAATAATAAAATAGGAAATAACTCTTAAAAATACAGAAAAAATCGCTTACAACCCACAAATATAAAGCAAAAAAGGCATAATTAAAAGAAAATTGAATTGAAAAGCGTTCTGAAATTGATTGACAGCGAAGGGCTCTCGAAAAAAACCCGTGAAATACCCTGTAGGGGACATGCTTAAACCTGTAAAACTAATTAAAATATAAAACAAATCTAAAAATAAATCGCTTAAAACCCTCAAAATATAAAGCAAAAAGGTCTAATTCAAATGAAGTTGAAATTATAATCTAATGTTATCGCAAAATGTACGTCACGAGTTGTGTAATGGTATACAGCTTTAATTTTATAGAAGGGTGCAGCCATCTCCTGTTTATTCTCTAATGGAATTCTGCCTTCTTTCCAAGCAAGCTTCAACCCACGGTTCAAGCTGTTCTCCTAATATTGTCCAAATGTTTCTAATTTTATGGGAGTATCACTGGAACACTTCATAAAACAAAGTGTTCCTCGCATAACAAATCTTCCTTCACATCTAAGGTATAACTTGTTCAAATCTCCTAATAAAAACACCATATTTCTACCTGTGATCCTGTCTATTGGCTCCTGTAACTGTAAGAAAATCCATCTGAGTCACTAGTATCTTCGTCAGTCGGTCCTACGGGGGCATATACTACTATAAATGATACCCTGAACTTTTTAGTCATAAAATGAGCGAGTAGTATTCTATTATTAATACCTTCCTAGCCTAAACAAGACTTAGCAGCTTCCTTATTCATCATGAGCCCTACTCCCTATCTATGTACCATATCCTTCCTTCCTGAGTAAACAAATTCTATATTACCTAATATCATGCTTCCTACCCCTGGGATATGAGTTTCTGAAACTCTTAGTAAAATGATTTAATTACCCATTTTGCAGTGAGCTCAACTGTTCGATGGGAATTAAAATTTATGTAAAGAAAACTAAAAAATATTACAATCATAAAAATGAGTTCATTTTATTTTAGTTAAACGCTTGTTCATTCTGCTAACACAGTCTTTTGCTCCCATCATTATAAGGATATCGCAAATTAAACATGTAAGCATGTACCCTTCTTAGATGGTATAATTAATAAAAAAAAGAACCATATCGGCGATGCACCGGAAATGAATTCGGTCAGCAAGGAAACCAAAGCAACGATACATGAATAGATACCGCGGTCAATTCAACTGTGAAGCACTTTGAGTATTTAGTTTTTGCCCATAGAAGTGATCGTTCAAAGTATTAAATTTGAACTTATCTATAAAAGAATGATACCTGCACATAATGACTGAGGTGAAGCAAAATTGTTCAAGTGTTAAAAATTGTATTTTTAAAGTAAAATGGAAAGAGTCTGGGACGTCTCTTCCTAAGGGAGGTAGAATTGTAGTAAGGCTGAACTTATCAGGAGTCAGAAATTAATTTTAATAATAGAAATTAAAAGACGCAAAATGCAAATTACAAAGTTTGAAACAGTTTTTGAAATTACCATTTTCGTACAGAATTTTCGAAACAAACATTTAACTAAGAACTGACGGATATGCGATGAAGGTACAAAATCTCAGAATACCCAACTTCCTGTTTGAAACAGGACACTTGATTAGGGCACATAATATATCTTTTCTACTTTTTACTAAATTATTAGAATATCATATTAGAATAAAGAAGCACTCTTGGTATTTAGTTTTTGCCCATAGAAGTTATCACTCAAAACATCAAATTTGAACTTATATATAAGAGAATAATCCCTGCACATAATGACTGAGGTGAAGCAAAATTATTCATGTGTTTAAAGGTTGTTTTGAAAACTAAAATAGAAAGAGTTTGGAGAGGGAGTACTAAAGTAAGGCTGACTGTAGCCTATCAAAAGTCCAAAATTTATTTTAATAACATAAATTAAAAGACAGAAAATGGAAATTACGAAGTCTGAAAAAGTTTTTAAATAACCACTTTTACTGACATAAAGAGTTTTTGAAATAACCACCTAACTGTTTTGAAATAGAAGTATTTTGGCCATATGAGGATTATAGTGTCAATGCTTCAATTAAGGGCCGAAGGGATTATTTGCAATAAGCTTTGTCCTTGCAGTTAAAAAATGCCAGTCGCGGAAAACTAACAAACACCAAAGCTAGATTAAAAAGCCAATATCACTAGTGAATAAACCTTTCCACTAGTGGACCACACTCACTTCCCACGCCTAGCCAATTCCTGTCTTCTCACGAATAACGTTGTGACAGCTTTACGCTAATCGCAAATAAAAGAAATAAGCAAATGGAAGCTAAGCCAATTCGGTTTAACTTAGTTTTTTATGTCCAGTTAAGATGCTCCATTTCGGAACTGACTTAAAATATAAACGCTTTATTTAGCTTCGAATCATTTATCAAAAGAGTTTCGCATAAAAAGGATGCCTTCGAGAATCCCCTTGATATTCTTTATTAGAAAACGGCTCATCATAGCAACTTTGTATTTAATAAAAGCAGCAGAAAATTTGATTTTTTGTTTAATTGAGACTTGTAATCTCAATATCATTACTTATGGGAATCAAACTTTGTTTAATTGTATTGTGGAACTAATACTTTCATTTTGTCCTTTTTTCTAATTGTTTCTTATGACGGGGATTTTAGCTTATAAAAGTTGCAAAGCTTTAACTTCTGGCGTTTCTGCGGACAATATTGACTTCATGCTGCATTAAAGTGACGTTCTATTTTACCAAGCGGCTTAAAATCTAGTCTTGGGGAAGAAGCGTTGTTTTATTGGTGGTTGAACCAGAGGCTGCAGTTTGAGACCTGTCAGACAAAGTTATTCTGCCAAGCTCTTTTTTTCCAGCGATGAATCTGCTTTCGAGTGATATATTCTGCAGTAATTTAAAAAAAATAAAAAGGTTATTGCCATCAGATAGTGTAAAGTGAGGTATTCAGGGCGATACTTGTGAGGCTGTGTGAGAAGTGACACCTCTGTTTTCACCTAAGGTTATGGGGATAGTAACTTTGGGTAGCGTAATAGTAGGGTAGCCAAAACTAATTAGAAATAGGCGTAAACTTTCAGAGAAGCCTGCCAAGGTTTGAGAGAAGACCTACGTTAAATAGTGATTGCTTTTATTTGATTCTTAAGCGGAAAATCGCAAAGAACAAAGGGTTATTGGTACTCAAAAGGTTAAAGCGGCAATCATTAACTAGTACATACAGTAATGTAATACTTGCAATCATTAAAACAATCCAAATCCAGGGGTAATTAGAAGCTCAATGTTACGACCGTGTTATCACAAAAAAATGGGGCATATATAACTCACTGCAGCACCAAGCTGCCTGAGGCCAACAAAGCTACGCACGCTCCTCTTCCATCCCAATCTATTGAAGCCTCCCTTTTTATACCCTCCCAGGAAGTCCCCATTTTCTTTAAAGCTTTCTTTATGACATCTTCCCACCTCAGATGAGGACGACCTGCTTTCTGTTTAGCCCTAGAGGGTTGGCCGAAAAGGACAAATCTTCGGCAATCTGTTATCCGTCATCTGCAGAACGCAGCCTTTCCATCTCAACCTTTTTTCATTATAGCCCAAGAAAGCGGGATGTCACCAAATTTTTCGTAGACCCTACTGTTTGAAATACGGTCAGTCAGCCGGGAACCCAGAACAATCCGTAGGCCAATTTCTCTGGAAAACGTCTAGTAAATCTTCATCCGCTTTTCGGAGCGCCCATGCTTCAGAGCCATATTTTACCACTGTCATCACTGTACCTTCCAATATTCTAATCTTGGTTTGCAGACTTATCTTCCTGTTCTTCAAAACTCTTTTCAATTGTGATAATACACCCTGAGGCTTGGTTATTCTTGGTTACATTTTCACTGCTTTCAACCTTTTCGTTACCCAACGTCTCCTTTTCGTCTTCACTTATTCCTAGCCTTAGTGACTTAGTTTTCTTAACATTAATTTTAAAATCTATTCTTGCACCCTGAATTCGTAAAACCTCTCAAAGTTCATTAATTTTGCTCACACTTTCATCTAGGATGCTTAAATCATAAGCATAATGTAAGTCAAGGAGAATTTTTTCTCCCCATTTGATTCCGTGGTCTCCAATTGCTTTTCCTGCGCTCCTTAAGACAAAGTCCATCAAAGAGACCCATAGAAAGGGGGTAGAACCAAACCCTGCTTAACTCCTGATTTAATACAAACCAGCTGCTAACCTCATTTCCTACCTTAACCACAGCAGTATTATTCTCGTACATAGCACTAATCACTTTAATGTATTTGTCCCGTAGGCTATATCATACAAGGATAAGACCTTTGCTGAAGCTCTTCTATAACAACAGAATCGAACGCTTGCTCATAATCTATAAAACTGAGTACCAAAGGTATTGGACAACTAAGGCACTTCTCAATTATTAACCTAAGAGTGAAAATTTGGTCAACACATCCTCTACCTTTTCTAAAACCGCACTGTTCTTCTCTTAAGACTTTGTCTACAACATCTTTCAGTCTAAAATGTATCATATTACTAAGTAATATGCTACCTACAGAGACCAGACTAATGCCTCGATAATTTCCACACTCCCTCTTATCACCTTTCTTATACAATGGTCCAATTAAGGTTCTCGATAAATCGTTACCCTTTTTCAAAAAGGGCTCTTACCCTTTTTCAAAAATCATATTCATAATCTTCAGTAGCTTATTTCTAACCTCAGAGCCACCGTATTAAAAAAAAACTCATTTACCACACTATCAACACATGGAGCCTTATTATTTTTTGATCCTCTTAGCACTGTCACTAATTCTTCCTCACAAAACAAATCGTTTTTCACCTCCAAGGTATCACAAAGTTTTTCGTTTTTCTCTGTATCTTTTCTTGCAACTGTATCTCGGTTTAGCACATTCTCAAAATGTTCCACCTATCTCTCTTTAACTCTTTGCTTATCACTAATTGTGGCACCGTTCCTATTTTCAACTGGAACAAGTATTGATTGACTGCTCTCTGTCAATTTACTAACATACCAGTACAATATTTTATTATTATGCCGACTAGCTGCATCTTCCAGATCCTCGGTAATTTTATGCATGGCCTCTACTTCACACCTTTTTAGTTTATATTTTAATGCTTCCTCCCCTTTCTTTACATTCCTTTTGTTTTCATATGATATATCACTCAGATAATTCTCGTATAAGCCCCTTCTCTTCTCTATTAAACATAAAGCTTTTCACTAATATTCCTAGCCGCAGTCCTAATTGTCTTCCCTAAGACACCATCAGCAACTTCACAAATTATTTTTCTAAAATTATTCCAACCATCTTCTATGTTGTAAATCTTAGTTATTTATTTTCTAACCGGCACTACAAAAAAGCAAGAAGACGGAGTACAACATAATACCCAAAAAAAGAGAAAGAAAAAAAAACAATACAAAAGAAATACTTAAAAGCCCTACATCGACACTACTGCCGCAAGAGGGACGACCACTCGTGCGACAGCCTTGTGTTAAAATTGTCAATCTGTTTTATAACGGCCTGACATGGTTCTATAACTTTATAATGAAGGCTATTATATGAGTTATGCGTCCACAAAGGTAGTCTCAACAGATAATTTGCATAACGAAAGTAGTAGGACCGAATTTACTTAATGTGTGATTCCTGAAGCATTATCCAGAAAGGTGCAATATACAGAATATGCGGCAGCGCAGTTGCATTATACAACCTAGCTAAAATCATGCGATTAAAACGGATTTTCTTTGCCACAATGTTACCATAATTATGACATCAAAATACGCTTTTGCAGGTGGCTAACTATGAGCAAGTGGGTAGCTTGCACGGAAGTCCTGACAGGAAGGCCCAAATAAGTTAACGAAGACGCTGGCTTAACGGTAATATCACCAAGTCTAATAGATACATCAGTTGAATCTTTACAATTAAAAAGAACAATCTCAGACTTAGCTGCATTGAAACTAAGACTAATTTTTCGGTATTCATTATTTAATATTTTAAAATTCTCATCGAGGCGCGCTATGGCAGAAACGCGTCATCAGCATGACAAACTAGACTTAGATTCAAACCGCGAACTATGCATGAACATTCAACTTGCGATTGTGGCTCCATTATTGCATTATTGAAAAAATCTGGTGAAGCAATAGATCATTGTCTCACTCCTTTATAAACCGGTGAGACAACATAAATATCACTCATACCAGGAATATAAATACGGACCACGAAATTACCTTATAAATTTCGATATGCTCCCATCAGAGAAGGGTTGACCACCCTCTTGTATGCCAAATACAAAATATATTCGTGGACGAGTGAATCAAATGCACGGTTCACATCGTGGCTACCAAGAACTAGAGATTCACTAGCTGTGTCAGCATCCAAAAGTATAGAACATAGAGCTGACAGGGCATGACCACACCCTAGTCCCTTCTGAAAGCCAAATTTCCCCGAAGGAACGTAACATTTTGACGAATTTAATCGTATGTTAGCAACTCAAATAACGTACAAAAACATTCGACACATTAATGGGTCTATGCGAACTGCAAAGGTGGGGAGATGTACCTTGCTTTAATTAGGGGATCAGTTTACCTTCGCAAAAAGATTTTGGCACTATTCCAGAGGAGAATAACATTTGGTACAGTAAGCTCCGGTGGTCAATCAGAAGATCACTACTAAAATCAAGAGCAGCCCCACAGATACCATCATAACCCTTACAGAATTTCTTTTTCAACTTCATTATAGCAGAGGTAACCATACTTCGCGTCACAACAAAATCACTATTTGTATGGCATTGTACACTGCAGTTAAGCTTTTCAGCAAGTTCTGCACTAAAATTAGAAGGGGGATGTGCAAACTCTCGGCGGTAATGGTCTTCCCAGAGATCTTCACCAAGAACAGAATCCGATGTAGCATAACGTTTGGGTCATAGGGCATGTTTCCACAGGTCACTAGGATTTTGGTTCATGCTTTCAGAAAAATTTGTTATGCAATCGCTCCTGTGCTTGTTTAGAGCTTTGGCAAATACACGGTTTGCGTGTTTCCGAACACAGTTAAGCCAGCCTGTTTGTGGTCAGTCACAATCAAGCCAGACTTGGAACTAAAACTTAGATTTCTGAAACGCAGATTTCAGTTCGGAGTTCCGGGACCAACCTTGAATTCACGTTCCAAGCCTGATTTTCACTCTCCGCAAAGCAGCTTTTATGTCGCAATTAATGGCATGGCAAATAAGAGCACAATAAATATCCATAGGCACACGAGCAAAGTCACGAGAAATAACTGCAGAAAGTTTTTAGAAGAATGAAAGGGATCTTAATCACTCGTGAAGAATTGTTTCAAATACCAATGGGAAAGATGATGCGTCTGTCTTTTCTCACTCTTCTTTGACAAACTAGACTGGAATCTTGGCTGTTGGGGCAGAAGCAGAAATTTTTACGTTGACAGTTATCAGAAAATGGTCAGAAGTGTATGTTGAAGACAGGACTTTCACTTGGTTTTGGGACAGATTTTCTGATGCTAAAACGTGATCGATATTCGTAGTGGCCCAAGTATGATGAAGATAAGTTGCGGCACGATTTTTCGTCAGAACTTCTAGATCACTGGTAAGCTGCAGGATGAGATTTGATCGACTTGAGGTCGAGTCACATAAGTTACAATTAAAATCACCAATCACGAGCTTTTCGGGCATAGCATTGCGGGTAACACATTTTGCAAGACGTTTGGCCGCGAGAGCAAAGTGTTTTTCAGATTTTTTGGACTTGTAATCTGTCGGAAGGTAAGTGTTAGTAACGGTCAGATTCGCAATTTCAATAGCGATGTGATTGGCTGAGGTCTCCACAAAGACACTGGGAAGTGTTTTGGGAACTAAGGTAGCAATGCCGCTAGAGGGTCTGCCGTTGCTTAGAAGACGTTTGGCTGGCGAAAAAATAACACGTGGGAATCAGGGAATTCAAGGAGCTCCTTATTGCACTCAATTAGGAAATGTTCTTGCAAACATAGCACATCGTAATTCCTCAAGAATTCTTCAATTACGGGGCACATATTAAGAGCAGCGCCATGTATATTCCAGGAAATGACGCTAATTTCCATGGTTAGGCTTCTCTGCAATCACTTTTTGGATTTCAGGGCATCTTACGTTACAGCAGGTGTGAGACGACGAACCACAAGCTACACAGCGCATCGGCTTTGTACATGGGTTGTCCTTTGATGAAACGTGTTCAGGGCTCTTGCATCGGCCACAGACAGCTTCATTTGTACACGAAGCGGCTTTATGCCTATTTTTATGGCACTTGTAACACTTGATAGGAAAAAAATGAAGTTTTTCACATTTAATTGTTCAATTCCAACTATTGGCGGGCTGTCGACGGCAATTTTGAGGTCAGCTGTGGTTTCGAAATAGAGTTTAAATGCCTGTGCAGTACCACAGCGTTTGACTTCAATTACGCCAATGAAGAGGGCCTTCAATTCTTCCTCTGTAACATCCCGAGGCACTTGCGTAACGATACCGAAATATGATGGAGTCTTTGCACGGGCTTCTAAGTTTGGACCTGACTTTGCTGTTTTTTCGGTGATGCGTGTGGCGGCCTTTTTGTTCTTAAGAAGTAGCTTAGTTTCAGTTTTAAAACGCTTCAGTTCAAGAATTTCATCACAGTCATTTCCGCACAATTGGGTAATAAACTCCTTGCGGGATTTGGGTGTTTTTAACTCAGGTGGAAAGTTTTTCATTAAAACTGCAGAGTAGGACAACGGTTGGGGGGGGGGGCAGAGGTTTATGAAGTCTGGGTAAGTAGTTCACTAAATTTTTGTTGGCTTTGTGATTCTATAAATCCGTCTACCTTTCTGCACATCTCATTGACACGGGTAATTGCGACTGCACTGATTTCGTCTGCAGTTGTAGGAACTTCTTGTGGGTCTACTATCGCAAACTTTGGAAGCTTACATTTCTGATCTTTCACCGCCGACACCATTGTACGACAGAGTCCTTTAACGTTATCTTCATCTTTGACTTTCATGAACAACCGCTCGTTAGCACATGTGATTTCATGCAGCAAAACTCGGGCTTCATTTATCCTTTCATTGTCATAGAACCTAACTGCGGAGTCAATTATTTGCGATAGCTTATTCCTGTTATTCAGCGAACGGAAAAGAAAGTTCAACAACGGTGAATAAATAAATTTTTTGCTCATAGTTTATCTGTAGTTCATAAGGCAAAACGCTATCAAATATCATTTAACAGGTAGCAGGTAAACGCAAGCCGGAGACTGTCCAATTTCGTCATGAATAAATGTTATTTACTTCACTGATATTAAGTTGCGAAACTTACTAATTTGATGATATTCGTAAAATGGTCCAATTTTCTTTTGAAATAAATATTCTTTTACTTCACTGACACTAGATTGCGAAACTTACTAATTTGATGATGTTCGTATCCGTTTTTAGACAAGTGTGATCACTTTGAACTCTGAATGAGTGAACTCTGTTCGCAAGGTTATCATTTGTTTCAGAACAATTATTAAAATCAGTACTGGCATAATATTTTACCTACTTTTTAATTAAACTACTATAAATTGAATTATTCCTAAATTCCTCTTCATCTCTATTAATACTAATACCTTCATAGATAATCTTTTTATTTCTATAATTTCTCGGAAACTTTGTAAAAGTCCTACAGAAGTATTTACAATTGTTGTCCGATCAAATAAAATACTATGATGAGGAAAATTATATACATGTTCTGCAACAGCTGACTCAAACGTTTGCGGTTTTTATTATGTTTTAGAGAGCAATCTAAGGCATTTTTGTGTTGCTGTAGCCTAATTTTCTAAATTCTGCTGTGTTTCTTCCCACATAAAATTTACCACAAGAGCATGTTATTTTGTATACTCCCTTTTGTGTATTTCTCGGTACTTTGTCTTTTCTATTATTTAGCAAAGAGCTTATATTTTGTCCTGATTTAAATGCTGTTTTTATATTATGTTTTTTAATTCTCTTCTTAATGTTTGTGACAACATTAGGATATAAGGCAAAGTTATGTAATTTGTTTCATGATTTGACCCATCTTCATTTAATTCTACAGGTTCCATTAACTTTTTTTTCCTTTTTATAATTACTTCAGAAACCATATTTTCCGGATGTCCATTACCTACTAGAATATCCTAAATAAAAATTAAGCTAGAATACATGAGTAATGCACTAACTTTAGTGACGAATGACATCAATATAGACATTCGATTTTGTTTATTGCGTTAAATACGCCAGTGCTGGAAGTTTTGTTTAATATGTGAGTTCGCTTCCCACTTATTTATTTATATATTTTTTTTCTCTTTCTCTTCGTGTGTTTAGTTGTTGTATTTCTATGTGTGTAAGAAATACTAATTTTTGAAAGAACATTTTTTTTTCCGTTGAGAAAGGCTCCCGGACGTGGGGTCGAAATATTCGGAGTATGTTTTAATTAAGTGTTTTTTGTTGTTATTGATTGTTTCACTGCTTTATTAAAATTAAAGCCTGTTTTTTCTTGCTTATTGTTTCGTTAATGGAAAAGCAGTGTGGTCTAAGAAATTATTTCTGTAGCCATTACTGTTTGCTTTTCCTACACCAAATTTACCTAGGCTGGATACCATCTATTCCTGTTTCTACCGATCTTGGCGTTAAAATCTCCTAGTAAGAGTATATTTCTACCTGGGACCCTGTCTATATGCTACTGTAACTGTAAGTAAAATTCATCTGAGTCACTAGTATCTCCGTCAGTCGGTTCAACAGGAACATATTATACAGAGCCTTATTATTTTTAATCTTTTAATACTGTCGCTAATTCTTCCTCGCAAAACAAATCTTTCTTCACATCTAAGGTACCACAAACTTTTTCGTCTTCCTCTATATCTTTTCCTGCAACTCTATCTCGGTCTAGCATATTCTCAAAATGTTCTGACCATTTCTCTTTAACTCTTTCCTTATCACTAATTGTGGCCCCGTTCTTATCTTCAACTAGGACAAGTCCAGATTGGCTACTCCCTCTCAATTCATTAACATGTTAGTACAATATTTTAATATTACGCCGTCTAGCTACATCTCCCAGATCCTTGGCAGTTTTATCCGTGTGGCCTCCTTTTCACACCTCGTTAGTTCATACTTTAATGCTTTCTCCACTTTCTTTACTTTCCTTTTGTTTTCATATGATCTATCACTCAGATAATTTTTGTACAAGCCCTCTTCTCCTCTCTATTAAACATAAAGCTGTTTGACTGATATTACTAGCTGTGGTCCTAGCTTTCTCCCCAAAGACACCCTCAGCAACTTCACAAATTGTTTTCCTAAAATTATTCCATCCATTTTCCACGTTGACAAATTTTAAACTCTCCATTTTAGTATTCAACTCTTCCTGGAAAGTTTCTCTCAACTTCTCATCCTGGAGTCTACCAGCATCATAACTTCCTGGGAGGTAGTCACCCTTCCGAAATTTCAGCTTTAAGTTAACCCTAGACACTACCAGATGGTGATATTTACGTTTAGCTTCACCATCACTATCAACACTCCTGTATACCCTAGTATCTTATATCGATCCTACCATTCTTCGGTTTATAATAACATAATCAATAAGGTTCGCTGTCTTACCATCACGTGAATACCATAGTAACTTATGGGTAATTTTATGACCAAACACCGCATTGGCTATAACTAATTTTTTATACATACAAAATTTCAACAATCTGTAGCTATTACTGTTTTTTTCCTATGCCAAATTTGCCTAGGCTAGAATATCATCTATCCCTATTTCTAGCGACCTGGGCGTCAATATCTCTCAATAAAAACACCATATTTCTACCTGGGACCCTGTCTATTTCCTCCTTTAACTGTAAGTAAAATCCATCTGAGTCACTAGTATCTTTGTCAGTCGGTTCTACAGGGGCACATACTACTATAACTGATACCCTGAACTTTCTAGTCATAAAATGAGCGATTAGTATTCTATTATTAATACCTTCCCAGCCTAAACAAGACTTAGCAGCTTCCTTATTCATTATGATCCCTACTCCCTGTCTATGTACCCCATCCTTCCTTCCTGAGTAAACAAATTCTGTATAACCTAATTTCATGCTTCCTACCTCTGGGATATGAGTCTCTGAAACAGCTAATAATTCCAGTTCGAATCGTCTGAATTCGTTAGTCAAAATGTCGATACGATAGTCATTTATTAACTACGTAACATTCCAAGTTCCAATTTTCATGTTTTTTAAATAATTGAAACTATTTTGGCTTCAGGGAAAGCAATGATCCTGGATACCATTGCAGGGTGGAGATCTACCTATCATCTCAAGTCTACACCGAAGCGCTTAAGCGAGCTTGGAACCTGACAGCAAGAAGTCCAGTGTGAATGGAGGCTTTGTGCAATCCTGGGCCCATCTTGGTCACAACAAGGTTTTCAGCACTTGGCGGTCCTCTCTTATCAACAAAAGTCGAAATCCTGCACAGACAGTCCCAAGCCTATTACATGCGACTCATTATATATTCATACCTACAAATATTATGCTACTATATAGTCTACTAATAATCTACTATATAATCTACTAATAGGCAACCCATAGTAGATTAATTAGCTAAGAAGAGGTTCTTCCGCCCAAAAATACCCGTCAAAACAGACCAAGCCAAGAAGAATTATCCATTAATCAAAATCCCGTTCGAATGCTGTGCTGTTTACAAGGCTATAATTTCCTCGAGGGGCGCCAATCTTCAAGTGGGAATAGAGTTTACCGCAAGGTCCCAAGTCTTACAGGTACCCCGAAAGGGTCAAGGCAGCCCTTTGCAGAGGCTGTTGTCCATAGATCTGGATCTTACGCCCTGCCGTAGTTGTCCTTCTATAAAGCATCCTACCACGATGGTATTCTGCACCACCATGCAATTTAATCCATTGCGGGGAGAAGGTTTGTAACTCATGGGACGTGAGGACACACTGGTGGGCCCTTTTGAGTGAACATTTGAGTGGCCTTCTTCCTCCTCCACCTGTATTTATGGCCCCGGGCGAGGGTGCCCCAGTTTCTATTATGGATCCCCAGGGACAAGGTCCCCCTGGGTCCGTGCCTCCTATGGAGGTACCCTAAATATCTGTAGGGCGTTACCCTATCGCCGCCTAGGGACATGCTGAGTGGCCTGGGGGAGCCCCCTTTTTTGTCAATATTATGGAAAGCTATCCTATAAACAAAGGGCGGTCTTTTTTTCCTGAATAAAACTAGAAAGGTAATTCTGGGGTTATTCAAGGGGCTGATAATTTGATTTTGTGTTGAGCAATACATATCACAAATACTTAAAACTTAATTTCTAGCATTATTTATCATTTGATTACTTTTACATACGTGGGATAATTTACTTTCTTCTTTTTTGCTAAATTCCTTTTGCATTGGTGCCACCATAGACAAGGAGAATTGGGATACATTATATATTTCTACATATATTACATACTTCTTGTCTGTGACAAAACTTTGCAAAACTCGTCTTTTCTAGAGCGTTTTCTTATTTGTTAACGCTGCAAAGAAATTTTCTACCCTGAGGGCATAAGTCCATTAAAGTTTTAAGCTAAAAAATGTCAAGAATTTTGCTTAGGGCAGTTCCTAGGTCATTAAACAGTATTGAAAGCAGTCTTGGTAGCGGAGTCAACCATTTTTCTTGTTCAACAATAATGGGAAAAGGACATAGGTTGTTTATATGTTTTCATAGGCTAGCCCCATTCCAGAACTCCATTTGGGCCAACCTGAAGATTATTCAAATTGTGTTTTCTGTGTTCTGTTCCTGTTGAATATAATAATCACTACGATTATAAGTGCACCCCAGCCCCCATCCATAAATGCCTGAATAGGGTAAAAAAGCAGTGGTAAATTTTTACCAAATCATATTATTGACTTACAAATAAAGTGAATATACCACTAGATGTGGTATATGGTTTAAACTCACCTCCCATTTACATCAGAAATAAAATTTGCCCCCCCCCCCTAATGTGCAAATATATACCCTGAATTGGTATATATAGGGGTGGGGGTAAAATTCATTTCTGACAAAAATGATTATTATAGTTGGAAAGAGCATGAAAAAAGGCATCAAGTGGTATATTCACTTTATTTATAAGTCAATAATATGATATGGTAAAAATTTACCAAAACAGTATCTACTACTAAACTAGGCTACTAACAACTCACTGCAGCACCATGCTGCCTGAGGCCAACACAGCTACACATGCTCCTCCTCCATCCCAATCTATTCAAAGCCTCCCTTAAAGATCAAATGCTCGTAATTATTAGTTTATTGACTTACCTACAAGGACTTCTTTGGAAATGGCAATTATCCTATTTTATATCTTTTATAATGTATCCTTTCAATGTTTCAGTTTCAAACTTTTCTTGTTTAAGTGGGTAATGACTCATTAGAAATTTGCAGTTTTCAACATAGGCCTCATGTAGCTAGGATGAAAATAAATACATCACTTGATGCCTTTTTATGGGAAAATTCTGGTTTAGGAGCTTTTTCCTATCTTGGAAAGTGGTTTGTTAAGGAAAATGAAGCTTTCAGGGATGGATCTACACACTACAATATGGGTAAATATTTATATTAGCCTAAAAGAGAATTCTGATTGCTTAAAAGCAAACTTACCTTTGAAATCAGAATAGGATCCTAAATCCAAATATTGCATTTGTTTCCAATACAAATTCAATTTTAACCTATATTTTCTAATGTTTCTCAAATGTATAGCCTGCATTATAAATGATTTATTGATTCCAAATTTTGGCACCATAAGTTCAATTTACAGGTCAACCAGTTTCTACAAGATTGATGCTAATACATATATAAGCCATATGAAAAATAAGAGAAAAAGGTATCATATTTGAGGGTTTGTAAAGGCCTTAAAATTGAATTTGTGACAAAAATGAATGTCTTATTTAGATTCAGGATAAAATTGTGATTCTAGTGGTAAGTTTGTTTCCTAGCTATCTAAATACTCTGTTAATATAAATATTTACCACAATATATCCCAAAAAGGTATTTTAATGTCCCTAACTCCCCCTTCCCTCTGTGCAATGTAGTTTCTTGTGCAGTATGGCTTATTTTCTGCTCATATTTGATTTTTCCCATGTTTGGTTCAGGTTTCTGCAATTATTTTTTTTTTAATCCTGTGCATATGAACTTAGCATAAAAATTGAAGAAAAGTAATTGCAATAAGTTTAACTGATTGTAGAGTAACCCCATATTTGGTTAAGCTTATTGCAATCATTTTTTTTTTTTAATTTTATGCTATGTTCAGAAGCAGAAGATTTTGACAAAATCCTTTAAGGATTAAAAAAAAAATCAATAAGCTGAACCAAACATGGGGCTTACATTAGTGTTAAAGGTATGAATTTGTGCTTAACTAGAAAATTTTCAAATTTTAACGTTGGTTATTATAGTAGGCTGTATTCAATAGGCTAGTTAAATTTAATTAATTTTGTAATTCCTAGTCAGTTATTTTATGCAACATACTAATTACCAAATTGTATACTAAAACCAGGTTTTTGACATTGTAACACAGGTCAATGTCATTGGCTGTCTGTAATATAATATATATATTTATTTTATAACCCATCAAAAATACAAAGTATGATGATGGAGTATTACAGAAAGGAAGAAAATAAATATAAAAAAAACACATACAAAAACAGGAGCAAATACATGCAAATTAAAACTCAATAAACCAAGCAATTCAGAAAATTAAGCCACTCCAAGGGTTGTAAACATCTTTAAATGTATCATACAAATAAATAATATGATGTAAAAAATAATAATAACCCAGCAAAAAAATTAATTAATTAAAAAAAGTAAACTAGCATTAAAACAAAAATCCTTCCAAGGGTGGTTTGACAGATAACCCATAAGCCTGGAAAAAAGCTTCTCTGCAGCATCAAGAGGATCCAACAAGCTATATCTCTCATGCAGTCTACTGTTCCTAGTCCAAGGAGGAACCCAGATAAGGAACTTTAAATATTTAAAATAGGCCTTCCTGATTTCTTTTTATCTGATTGGTTAAAAATGTCCCAGAAAGGAACCAGGTATAGAACATGAGGGAGAGAAACAGCTTTATATACTTTTGCAAGGTGGTATTTACCAGGATTCAGCTGTGATCCAACTGCACCAGAATATCCATTATTTATCTTACATTCAGTTCATGTAATAAGTAATTTCTGAGTTAACTTTAGGGATGCACCAATAGGTAGACCAAGGTGCACAAGCTCCTGCTGTGGTACAAAATCAGAATCACCCAGATCTATTCTATCAGGGGTTTCAGAACAGTTAAAATTAAATAATAGCACTTGAGACTTAGCTGCATTTAGAGAAAAACCAATCTCACTATAATTCTTAGCAATCTCCCTAAAACTTTTCCAAACCAAACACAGCCTTACTTAGGTTAAGACTGTCATCTGCATAACATAAAAAACACACTAACACCATTCAATATACAACAAGGTGATAAATCCCCTTGGGCTCTCAGGGTTGCATTATTATAAATAGTAGGAGAGGTAATGGCTGCTTGTTTATTTGCAATATTCACACTGACTTCTGAAGGAAGAAGCAAGGATTCAATCTTTAAATGTACACAGAGCTGTCTATTAGAGGCAATGCTACAGTGTTGCCTATAGTAAAGGCCATACAGCTCCAATCTAGTGCCCTTTTTAAGGGTCAAAAGTGATTGAAAGGCAACTAACACCCCTTCCATGCCCATCATTCCCCCAAACACGTCCAATAAAAATTTTGAGATAGCATTTTGTTCTATGTGGTTGATTTCCAGATAGAAATTATGTTTTTGAGGAGGACACTCCAGCCACAGCCCTCAGGGCAAGGGTTGTAAGTTATGCCCTGGGGGCATATAAGCTTTGTCATAGAAGCTTTAAAAAGGGCTCATTCGATTGGAAATTCAAAGGGCTAGTGCTCTTTTTTATAGTCAAAATTGATTAGAGGGCAACTAACCCCCCTCTCATGCCCACCTTTTCCCCAGACACATCCAATCAAAATTTTGAGATAGCCACTTTATTCAATGTAGTTGAAAATTCTGGAAATTAGGTCTTTGAGAACGACAACCCCCCCCCCCCCCCTCCACAGGCCTCAGGGCAAGGGTTATAAGTTATGTCCTGGGGGCATATAAGGTTTTTATAGAAAGTGTTGTTGTAGAAACTTCAGAAAGGGCTCATTTGACTGGAAATTTAAATGGCTAGTGCCCTTTTTAATAGTTGAAAGTGATTGGAAGGCAACTAATACCCCTTCCATGCCTACCATTTCCCCAAACACATCCAATCAAAATTTTGAGGTAGCCATTTTGTTCAACATAGTTGAAAGTTCTGTAAATTATATCTTTGAGCAGGACACTCCTCCTATAGTCTTCAGGGCAAGGGTTATAAGTTATGCCCTGGGGGCATACACGGTTCTAATGGAAGGAATGCTTGTGTAAACTTCAGAGATGGCTCATTTGATTGGAAATTGAAAGTTCTAGTTCACTTTTTAAGCATCAAAATATATTGGAGGGTAACCAGCCCCCCCCTCTCCCCACACCCTTTTTTCCTAAATGCATCTGATAAAAATTTTGAGATTGCTATTTTGTTAAAAATAGTTCAAAGATCATACAACAAAACCTCCAGTGTCAAGACAACCCCCCCCCCCCAGGGCCCAGGGGCAGGCATTGTAAGTTATGCCCTGGGGGCATATGTGGTTCTTATGGAAGTGATGCTTGTAAACACTTCAGAGAGGACTCATTTGATTGGAAATTGAAAGTTCTAGTTCAGTTTTGAGAGTCAAAAGAGATTGGAGGGCACCTAGCCCCCCCCCTTCAGGGCCTTTTTTCCTCAAACCTATCCAATAAGATTTTTGAGATAGCCATTTTTTTAAAATAGTTCAAAGACCATTTTAGGAAAACTCTGGGGTCAACACAGCCCCCCAGGGCCAAGGGCAGGTGTTGTAAGTTATGCCCTGGGGGCATATATGGTTCTTATGGAAGTGATGCTTGTAAACACTTCAGAGAGGACTCATTTGATTGGAAATTGAAAGTTCTAGTTCAGTTTTGAGAGTCAAAAGAGATTGGAGGGCAACTAGCCCCCCACGCCCCTTTTCCCCCAAATACATCCGATAACACTTTTGAAAGTTAAAAATTGTTCAAAAGTCAGATAACAAAAACTCAAGTGTCAACACAACCCCCAGGGGCAGGCATTGTAAGTTATGCCCTAGGTTTATATGGTTCTTATGAAAGGGATGCTCATATAAACTTCAGAGAGGGCTCATTTGATTAGAAATTGGAAGTTCGAGCTCACTTTTTAATATTCAAAAGAGATTAGAGGGCAACTTCCCCGCCCCCCCCCCCCATGCCTTCTTTTTCCAAACCCATCTGATGAAAATTTTGAGATAGACATTTTGTTTAAAGTAGTTCAAAGTTCGGATAAGAAAAGCTCAGACAACAAAAACACAAGTGTCAATGCAACCTCCAGGGCCCTGGGGAAGGCGTTTTAAGTTATGCCCTAAAGGCATGTATGTGTCTTATGAAAGTGATGCTCATATAAACTTCAAAGAGGGCTTATTTGAATGGAAACTAAAAGTTCTAGTTCATGTTCTTAGAGTAAAAAAAAAGATTGGAGGGCAACTAGCCCCTCCCACCCTCCACGCCTTTGGGTTTATTGGATGGATAAACCCATCCATAAAAATTTGAGGTGACCATTTTGTAAAAAAATAGTTCAAACGTTATTAAAACTCCAGGGTTGACACAACCCCCCCCCCCCCCAGGGCCCTGGGACAGGCGTTGTAAATTATACTCTGGGGGTAAATGTGGTTCTTATAGAAGGGATGCTTGTATAAACTTCAGAGAGGGCTCATTTGGTTGAAAATAGAAAGTTCTAGTTCACTTTTAAAGAGTCAAAAAATCCAAAGGGCAATTAGCCCCTCCCTTCCATGCTGTTTTTTCCCCAAACTTCTTGGATAAAAATTTTGAGATAGCCATTTTGTTAAAAATAGTTCAAACATCTGATAATAAAAACTCTGAGGTTGACATAAACCCATTTTTTTCACTTTGATACTGATACTTTGATACTTTTGATACTTTGATGAACATTTGATTTTTTTTTTTAAGTTTGATTTTGAAATAAGGAATTTTTAAAAACTTGAAACTTTTTGCAATCAAAAACAAACAAAAATTAACTAAAAAAAACTTTCCAAAATAAGTTTCACTACAAATAAGATTTTGGATACTGCCCCCTTCCTTAACTGTAAAAACCAAAAGCCTTTTGCATCATTGGCGCTTCACTGAAAAATAATTTTATTACAAATATCTCCTTTTCCAGTTCTTGCTGCATTAAAAATAAACATAAAGCTATAGTGAAATAAATTCTTGAACTGATGGATCTTTCAACAATTAATATCAGTATACATCAAATATTCAATTTGATGTTGTTTATACTTTCTAAGATTGTTCAAAACACATATAGTTTTCAGTAAAGCATCAAGCGTCATTTGTTCGAGAATTTACCTGTACTGTATTCCATGTCAAGTATGCTGTGACGTAATCTATTGGATAAACAAACTAATTATTGGATAAGCTAACTAACCGCTGGCGGACGTGATTTATTGTAAGGCACTTTTAGAAAATGGGGGGATTGAATTGCCCCCCTTGCCAGTAAGTTTTCGTTTTTTTAACATAATTTTCTGAAGGTGTCGAAGGAAAATATAAGAGATGGCTGAATGATGGCCGTCTAGCCCAATAATTTTGAGACCGTCTAGCCTAATAATTTTGAAAGGGGAAATTAAAGATTATTTTATTATTTGTGCCTATTGAGGACATTATTTACAACATAATCAATAAGTTGCAGAGAGAGATTCAAAGGAAGAAGAATTGGTTAGGCGGCTGAAGGAAAGACAATGGCAAGTAAAGTGTCTGGTTCAGATAAAAGTTAGTTGCAGATTCTAATGGCAGGTGGTAGAACAATGCGCTCTGATTCAGAAGTGAAGTTCTCAGGCAATGAAAGTACGGAAGAACAATTAATCATACTGACAAACCAAATAAACCAACTGAAGGTTAAAACAAAACAGTGGACTGACAAAATCAAAAAGGACTTGGACTTGAAAATCAGCCAAGAAGTTGAAACAGCTGTCAGCAAACTGGATGCTGCAAATCAGAGAACAGAACCGAGTGATTCCACCATCGAAAACATCAAAACGGAAATTTACAATAGTCTGTCACTCGATCTTGAGAAAATGGTGAAAGACAAGTTCTGTGAATTTGACCGGCGTTTAAAATCCCTTGAGAAGTCCGTTTCCAATATTGATCTAACTCCTATTGCTATGAAAGCGTCAGTCAGTGAAATTAAAGGGACAATAGACAATCACAATGAGACCCTTGCACAAGCGTTGCTAGGTAACCAACTGATATTTTTCGGCCTCGAAGAAGATGTCACAATTAACACTGTTATCAAGGAGAACGTAGAAAACAAACTTATGGAACTATGTACACAGAAATTTCCAGGCATTCCTTTAGATGCCTCTGATATTGTCTGCCTGAAGAATAGGACGCAAAGTGTCAAATCTGCCAAGATCAACTGTAGTGACACTCTCAAACCTTAGAGTTTGGTCGCAGATTTTAAAAAATAGGAAGCAAATCAAGGGGTCTGGAATGTCTGTCACTGAATGCCTAACAGAAATTAAACGTGAGTTATTTGCATACGCAAAAGCTGAATTTGGACAAAAAAATGACTGGACCACTGATGGAAACGTTATGGTTAAAACTGGACCCACAGGTGCCCGTAAAGTGTCAAATAAGTATGAGATTATCATTTTAAAAAGATATCTTGATACTTTGATCCGGGCATTTAAAACTAAGAAAGTGTATCGATAATAATATTCATGGATGTAATTAATTTATAACATTGTTGCTTTTCTACCTTAGTGCCATCATTTCTTTTTCTCTTTCTACTTCTTATACTGCTTATGCTTTTCCTGCTCTATTTCCTGCATATGCCTCTCTTCTTGTTGTGATCGACGGTCGGATTTCTCAGACTCAAAAAAAGGGGGGGGGGGGAAGGAACAGGGATTTTTTCACGTGAGGGCTGCCCGTTTTTGGCGGTACAAGTCATCATCAGAAAACATCATCACGAAATACTACAAACACCGGAATACTCCTGTTATTATTATATTCCTCCACTATCATTATTTAGTCTAATTGATGAAATAAAAAACATCAGTGATCTCGACGATTAATGATTTTTCATTCTTAACTGAACAGTCCCTGCTAAAAACCGCATTTCGCAATCTGCCAGGATGCGATCATGAGTCAGCTACTGATCCCGTGATAGACAGGATGAATGCCTCGTCCTGCTCATATGCTATACCCCAAGAATATCTTAATGAAATACTTCCTGGAATTTCTACTAATGATAAGTTTAATATTTTCTACCATAATGTTCAAGAAATTAAACACAATGGGATGATATTCTTACATTCACTACTGAAAAGAAAAATCCTTTTAGTATAGTTGGTTTAACTGAAACTTGGCTGTCTTCTCAAGATGACATGTCGCCATACTGTTTGCCTGGTTTTGAAGCCATGCATCTTCTACGGCACGTAACAAAGTGCTCCAGTGGCATTACATTATTTTTAAATGAATCTATCTCTTACAAGCGCCGCGATGACTTGGAATCAACTTTTAATGATGTGGTCGAACGTAGTCGATCTGTCTATTCAATAGTCATTGGAATTCTTGGAAAGTCATCTCCAGTAAATTTCGTGTGCCTTTTTCATAAGCGCCATTTCCAAGTGACATTTTCTGTTCGCAAGTTGAGCAGATTATGTTGGAGATCAATGAATGTGGTCGAGGTAAAAATACATGTCTTATGGGTGACTTTAACATCAACTTGCTGACAACTGACGGTGACACCAACTCGGGTTCGCTCCTTGATACAACCGTATCATCTGGTCTTCTCCCAACTGTATTCTTTCCCACACGGTATTTTACAGCTACAAATACTGCAACACTGATTGACAATATATTCCTTTCCTTTAACCCTCACACATCTTTTACCTCGCATATTATAACATCTATTGTTCCGATCACTACCCAGTCATCACAATGGTCCCAACAAGGGCATGCCGCTCCACTAAGTCAGTGTCTAATCGTGTTTTCATGTATTGAGGTTTTTCCCAAAAAAAACATTGATTACTTCACTGAAACCCTGAAATCGAATGATTGGTCTGCTGTAACTCCTGCGTCTTCGGCAGATATGGCAGCAAATGCACTCACGAGCCGGCTTAAACAGTTAGCAGAACGGTGTTTTCCTCTACGAACAAGTTGGATCAAAAGTGTTCCCAAAACTCCTTGGATGACGAAAGGTCTCGTTCAGTCTACCGAACACAGAAATAGACTGTACCTGAAAGCTTGTAAATCTACAACTCCTGAAGCAAGAGAGACATACAAAAAGTACAGAAATACAGTAAACGGATTCGTACGTAATGCAAAAAGGCGGTATTATGCAGAGAGAATAAATGAATGTAAGAATAACTTGAGAAAATTATGGGAGGTTGTTAATGAAATAATGTGTCAAAAAAGAAAGAAGGCGGCTATACCTAAGGAAATAATAAATATGCGTGGTGAGACAGTAGCAAGCGAATCTCGTGCTGATGCTTTTAATCAATTGTTTGCTAATCAGACATCTCTACATGCTTCTGGCCCATCTCCTGAACAAACCCACAGTAGAACAATATCGGGTCTTTTTCTAGCACCATGTACGAAAGAGGAATTACTAGTGATTATCAGTAAGCTACCTAATGGAAAAACCCAAGACACCTTTGGGCTGTGCAACTATATCTTGAAGAAGGCCTCTGCAGGTCTTGTAGCTCCACTTACACACTTGGTCAACCTTTCACTAGCAACCGGAGTTTATCCTAGTGTGTTTAAAACTGCCCAAGTCCTTCCCCTCTACAAAAAAGAAGACAAGAGTCTTATCTCTAATTATCGACCCATATCAACTATACCGGTTATATCAAAAGTCCTCGAGCGAGTGGTTTATAACAGAGTATATAGATTCCTCGATGGCAAGCAGCTACTCTCTCCCCGTCAATACGGGTTTCGGCGTTATCACTCAAATTTGCATGCCTTAGTTGATTCAGTTGAGTACATATTAAATAGCCAGGATGCTGGAGAAAAGGTACTAGGGATTTTTCTGGATTTCAATAAAGCTTTCGACACGGTATGCCATTCAATCCTCCTCACAAAATTACATTCATTTGGAATATATGGTGTTGCTCACGAGTGGTTTTCATCGTATCTGACGGATCGTGAGCAGTGTCTAGTTGTGGAGGGTGAGGGTAGCGTGTCGCCAGAATTACCGATAAAATCTGGTGTACCTCAGGGGTCGGTACTTGGACCGCTCTTGTTTATTTTGTATTTCAATGACCTGACAACATGTCTTACTACAAATACACACCCAGTACTATTCGGTGATGACTCAAATTTCTTCATTGCTGCTGAATCATCCGAGTCTGCTGCAAATAAGGCCCAAAAAACTCTTGACGAAATATGACTGGTGAATTCGTAACAAAATGCAGGTAAATGTTACAAAAAGCTGCATCATAGTCTTCACTTCTGCTCCTTCAATCTCCTCATTGTCTCACACTGTCGCATTGTCAATCAATGGGAATCCCATTCCTCAGACAGCAGTCACAAAGTTCCTTGGCATATTTTTAGATTCCTCTCTTTCATTCAAATATCATATATCCCAGCTCTCTTCAACAGTCTCACGGCAAACATCAATGTTACATAGAGCTAGCCTGCTTCTAAGTGCTGATATGACGGAAATGCTTTATAATGCTTTTGTCTTCCCCTACTTGAACTACTGCTGTTCTGTCTGGGGCAATACATTCAAATCTCATCTAAAATCATTAAAGAGATCACAAAACCGTGCAGTCAAGGCGACATATTGCCTCCCCAGGCTATACCCCTCAACAGACCTATACACAGACACTGGAACAATAGATATAACAGAGATAATCAACGTTAGTAATCTGCGTTTAGCACACTCGGCAATATTGAATAGAATTCCTCAAGGTCTTTCCAGGTACTTCGAACTTTGTAGCACAATTCATCGAGGAAGAGCTCTCCACTGCAACAAGTACAATTTTATGCTACCGAGAAGAAGGCTTACAAGGTCTCAACATTCTCCAGTTTATAGAAGTATTTCTGTATGGAACTCAATTAATGAATCTATTAAATCCATAAAATCATTTGGCACACTCCAAAAACGATACCTCTCTTACACAGTATTTGATACTGCATGAGTTAATGGAATGAGCCCATTCCATGAAGGTTATAAGACTAATCCTTCTACATGAGGTGCCTCTGGGAAAAAAAAATAAATGGAGTGTGGGTGGAGGCTAGCTGCCCTCCGATTACTTTTGACTCTTAAAAGTGACTTATAACTTTCAATTTCCAATCAAATGTATGGAGTTTATACGAGCATCCCTTCCACAACAACCATATATGCTCCCAGGGCATAACTTACAACGCCTACCCCCGGGCCCTGGGGGGCTGTGTCGACACCGGAGTTGTTGTTATCTGAACTTTGAACTATTTTTAACAAAATGTCTATCTCTAAATTTTTATCTGATGCATTTAGGGCGTGGGGGGGGGGGTAGTTGCCCTCCGATCTCTTTTGACTTTTAAAAAGTGAACAAGAACTTTCAGTTTCCAATCAAATGAGCCCTCTCCGAAGTTTATACAAGCATCCCTTCCGTAAGAGTTATATATGCCCCCAGAGCATTAGTTACAACGCCTGCCTCCTGGCCCTGGGGGTTTGCGTCGACACAGGAGTTTTTCTTATCTTAACTTCTAACTATTTTTAATAAAATTGCTATTTTAAAAATTTGGGGGAAAAGGGTGTGGGGGGGGATAGTTGCCCTTGGATATCTTTTGACTCCTAAAAAGTGAACTAGAACTTTCAATTTCCAATTAAATGACCCCTCTCTGAAGTTTATACGAGCAACCCTTTCATAAGAACCATATACGCCCCCAGGACAACACCTACAATGCCTACTCACTGGGCATTGTGGGTTGTATTGACACTGGAGTTTTTGTTATCTAATTTTTCAACAGTTTTCCAAAAACTGGCAAAAATCTCAAAATTTGTAGCAGATGGGTTTGGGGAAAAACGGGCATGGGGGAATAGTTTCCCTTAAATCTCTTGGCTCTTAAAAAGTGAACTGGAACTTTCCATTTCCAATCAAATGAGCCCTCTATGAAGTTTATACGAGCATTCCTTTCGTAAGAACCATACATGCCTCTAGGGCATAACTTAGAACGCCTTCCCCAGGCCCTGGGGGGTTGTATTGTATGAAAGTTTTTTTAATTAATACATACAATAAAGAGGTTGAACTACATCAACAGAAACCCCCCTTTTTAATAACTCATGCATAGCCTGAGAATGAATTAGAGATCCAAAAGCATTACTACTGTCATAGGAGCCAATAGCCAAAGGACTACCTGACCTTTCAGCATCCTTTAATACTGTACATAAACTCCTTAAAGCATGGTAGCAACCGAAACGCGGTTGAAACCCAAGCTGAAAAGGAGGCAGGACACACTGTTGACAAATATGGTCAATAATCAACAACTCAAAAATCTTTGAAAACACACTAGAAACTGTAATGGGCCTATAAGACGAACATTGAGAAAGCAGTTTCCCTTTTTTCAAAACAGGTGTTGCAACACCAACACATAAGCAATCGGCCACAACTCCTCCTGTAAAAATCATCTGGAACAGTAAAGCAATATGGTCAAAAAGGTAATCACTGGCAAACTCAAAATGGCGTACACAAATCCCATCCGACCCACAAGAAAACCTCTTTTTAAGTTTTGGTATAACCTCTTTAATCAAATTACCTCCAACAATTACCTGCTCGGATCTAGCTCGACTGTTCATCAAACTGTTTAGCCTGCGGACCATCAGGGGATTTAAACTGGGAGAAAAATGAGCCACCCACTCAGACTCGGGTATTTCTAGCACTAAAATCAGTGGATCGACTGGGGCGAGACTCACAAAGCAAATTTGGATTGTCAGCAATTTTTGCCACCAGTTCAGCTTTGATATTGGCAACATGATCATGGAGTGCTTTGCAAAACTTTCTTTTCGTATTAATATGGACAGCATTTACAACACCAACTCTAGGCCTATCACACTCTTGCCATATACACAACCATACTTTAGCCTGGGAACAAGCACCAACTAAAATTTGATTTCGAGACCAACCATATTTTTTCGTTTTTTGTTCAAGACTTGCAGACAGTTGCAGCTGCATGATCAGCACATCTAATAGCATGAATAATTTGTTCACAATATAGATTAAGCTGTAAGCGAAGCTGATTAAGCTCTACAAGCTCGAGCAAAAACACTAGAAGACGTGCAGGAGAGCGTCAAGAAACTACAATAACCGAGATTTATTTTTTACGAACATTTAATTCAAATGGCATTGCTTTGTTTTATATTGAGATTTTTGTTTAAGTTAAGTTAATTTAAGTTTGTTTTAAGTTTGATTTAAGTTTGATATTTATATTATTTTTATTTTTGCACTGATTTTCACTTCCCGAATGCAAGTGTTAGATGCACTAAGTCAGCTGTAGGTGAACAGTAAATAGATAAACTATGAGGAATTATTTTGGTGATTTATTGAACATAAAATAGTTTCTGAGAAGAGCAAGAGAGAAAGAGGGAGATGAAGAAACATTAAGAAATCGGGTTAAATGTAAAAAATGCAAGGTAGAAGGTAGAAAATAACACCAAAGCTTGGGATATTCAATATATACCGGTATTTTACCCTGATTAATTCCTCAGAATATTTTACTTCAGATCCATGTCATATTAAGCTGAATTCATTTGTATTTAAATACATTTAGCTTTACAAAAGGTATATCCTTTTCAGCAAAATGACTGTTACAAAGATGTGATAATTCAAAATAATTTATAATGGCAATTTAAGCCATTATCTATGCACAATATGTCTCGATGTGAGTAAACGCAATCAATTTAGAAGTCCAATACTAGTTAATATTGTCTAACGTTAGTTACTGTTTGTAAACAGAGCTTGACTGTGAGAGATTGAACTTGATGTCATAATGTAAAATAGCATTGTCAGAACTAAAGAAGCGAATAACTTGTATTAATTGTATTGCATTGCAAGTAGAGGAAAGTAAATGGGATTATTAAAGACAACATTCTATGCACAACTATATTACCAATATTATGGTATAGCTACAATATCATATCTATTCCAAAATATATCCCAATATGACGGTAATATTCGCTTATCGCACCGCCTTATTTTAATAGATGTTATATTGTGTTTTGCCCTGTACTGTGGATGATTAGCAGCGAAAAATGTCTTTAAAATGTCTTGGAAAGCCATTTCAAGAAAAGAGTGGGGATCCTGAAGAGGCATAGTTATTTGCCTTTTCAACTATGCTGAACAAAATGGGTATAAAAAAATTTGGATCTGATGACTTTGGGGAGAAGGGGGTATGGGGAGGGAGGCTAGTTGCCTTCTAACCTTACTGGTCCCCGAAAAAGAGCGCTATAACTTTTAATTTCCGTTCGAATGAACCCTATCCCGATATTGTAGGACCTTTAGTTCGATACGATCACACCTAGGAAAAAAGCAATAATTTCGACTCTGTCGAATTTTCTCTCTGTCGGGGATTTAATATATTGTGTAATATGGTATTAATAATAAAACCTTAAACCTGGAACTCAGCCGTGGTCTTTCTTTTGAAAAGAAAGAAACAACGGAATTCCAGATTTTTGCAAATAAGAGCTTGAAAACTTGTGCGATGGATTCTCTGTTAGATTAAATCTGGTGGTACGATTCATATTAAGGTTCCTTGACTTTAAGTGGGTGTTTCCCCCCTTTTTCTACAATTAGACATATTTTTTTTAGGATCTTAGCACTTGGTGGGTAACGTTAAACTTAATGAATTTTATATATTTTGATTTATGCATATCCTAAAGGCTATAAGGCATTAATTTATTATTAACAAATTTTTTTTTAGAGGTACTTCATATGGAAGGGGTGATCGTATAAACTTTGGAGGGGGCTCATTCGATTGGAAATTTGAAGTTCTAGTTCCCTTTTAAAGAGTCAAAAGTGATTGGAGGGCAACTAGGACCCCCCCCCCCACGCCTGTCAAAATGCTGAGATAGACATTTTGTTCAAAATGGTCCTAAGATTAGATAACAAAAATATTCGAAGTGAACTCAGCCCCCCCCCCCTGAGCCCGGGGGTAAGTATTGTGCTTTAGGCGTATAAGGTTTTTATGGAAGGGGCGGTCGTATGAACTTTGGAGGGGGCTCATTTGATTAGAAATCGAAATTTATAGGTCCCTTTTTAAGAGTCAAAAGTAAGCAACTAGCCCCTCCCCCGCCCTCTCTTCCCTAAATGCATCTGATCGAATTTTTAGATAGCCTTTTTGTTCCAAAGAGACTAAAGATCATATAACAAAAACTCGGGAGTTGACACAACTCCCCAGAGCCCGGGGGAATATAAGGCTTTTATGGAAGGGGTGGTCGTATAAACTTTGGAGGATGCTTATTTGATTGGAAATTGAAAGTTGTGCTTCCATATTTAAGAGTCAAAATGATAGTAGGGCAAATAGCCCCCCCCCCAACGGCCTATTTTCCCCAAATGCACCCGAACGAAATTTTGAGATAGCAATTTTGCTCAAAATAGTTCATGTATGATATAATAATGCATCTGAGGTCGACACAGCCCCCCAGAGCCTGGGGGCAAAGGTTGTAAATTATAGCCTGGGGCATATAAGGTTTTGATGGAAGATGTGGTCGTATAAACTTTGGAGAATGCTCATTTGATTTTAAGAGTCAAAAGTGATTGGAGGGCAATAGCCCCCTCCGTCCGCTTTTCGCCAAATATATCCAATCGAACTTTTGAGACAACCATTTTGTTTAAAATAGTCCAAATATCGTATAAAAATTCTTTCAGGGTTGACACAATTCCCAGATCCCGGGGGCAAGGGTTGTAAGTTATGCCTCAGGGTCATACCAGGTGTTTATGGAAGGGGTGGTCGTATAAACTTTGGAGAGGGCTTATTTGATTTGAAATTGAAAGTTATAGTTCTTTTTTAAGAGCCAGCAGTGATCGGAGGACAACTAGCCTCCCCCACCCCTCTTTTCCCCAAATATGTCCGATCAAAATTTTGAAATAGCCAAAAGTTTTTGTTCAAAATTATCCAAAGATCATGTAACAATGCCTCCAGGGTTGTTACAAGCCTGCAGAGCCCAAGGATATGGGTTGTAAGTTATAAGACGGGGCATACATGGTTTAAATTGAAGGGTGGTTGTATAAACATCGAAGGTGGGTCATTTGATTGGAAATTGAAAGACTATCTTCCCATTTTTAAGAGAAGTGGGGTAACAGCCCCCCCCCCCAAGTCCTCTTTTCCCCAAATCCATCCGGTCGAAATTTTAAGATAGTCATTTTGCACAAAACAGTCCAAAATCATATAACGATGCCTTCGGGGTTGACGCAACCCCCAAGAGCCCGGGGGCAAGGGTTATAAGCTATGGTTCGAGAACAGATCAGGACATATCAGCTCCCGGGGCAAGGGCTATGAGTTCTGCCAGTTGCTTATTGTTACTTTGTTAACTTTGATAATTGGATTTACTGTTTTATGGGGCAAGGGCTTTAGTTTATGCAAGTTGCTTTTTGTTACTTTGATACTTTGGGTGGAAATAAAAAGTGCACCATTGGAATCTGTATGGTCGAAAACTTCATATAGGAAAATTACAGTCCCCCACCTTGAACAACAAGGAAAATCACTTTTTGCTTGAGTAGCATTGATGTGTCTCCTTTTTTTTTCTTTTTATTTCTACCAGACTAGCGGGTTACCAGAATATAATTGAGAGATGTTTAATGGCTCACTCGAACGGAAATTAAAATTGCTAGTGCCCTTTTTAAGTGACCAAAAAGATTAGAGCGCAGCTTGCCCCCTCCCCCAAAGTCGTCCAATCAAAATTTTGAGATAGCCATTTTGCTCAACATACTTCAAAGGTCCAATAACTATGGTATAGTCAAAGTAAGTTAATCAAAGAACTAAAGAAAGAGAACAGTCAACAAAAAGTCCATCTAGGAAAGTGCTAGTAAGAAACCATTGTTTGTCTATCATTAGAAGAATATGAATGCATTTTTAAGGCTTTGTGCATTTCTGAAATAAAAAGCTTACATCCACGCTTGTGTCTAGCTTAAAATCCCACTGTGCTAATAATTGTTAGAACATAATATTAATTAGTAACATTGTTATTTTCCCTATTTTCAGGTTAGAATTCGACACTTTTGGTGAACTTCAGGTGCCAGCAGATAGGTATTATGGAGCACAAACCGTTCGATCTACAATGAACTTCCCTATTGGTGGTGATTGTGAACGGATGCCACTACCTGTAATTAAAGCTCTTGGTGTTCTAAAAAAGGCATGTGCTGAAGTCAATAGAAATTTTGGACTTGACCAAGAAGTGGGCCAATGCTATATCTAAAGCTGCTGATGAGGTTATTGATGGCTCTCTATATGAAAAGCACTTTCCTCTAAGTATCTGGCAAACTGGTTCTGGTACTCAAAGCAACATGAATGCTAATGAAGTGATAAGCAACAGAGCTATTGAACTGCTTGGTGGAGAACTTGGAAGTAAGAAGCCAGTTCATCCCAATGATCATGTAAACAAAAGCCAAAGCTCAAATGACACATTTCCTACAGCAATGCATATTGCTGTTGCTGTAGAAACTCAGAATGTTCTTCTTCCCAGCCTTCAAGTGCTCCATGATGCCTTAAAGAAAAAATCTGAAGAGTTTGCTGACATAATCAAAATAGGAAGGACACACACTCAAGATGCAACACCCCTTACGTTGGGTCAAGAATTTAGCGGGTTTGCCCAACAAATAGCCTTTGGTATTGAAAGAGTAAGAGTTAGCTGCCACAATGTGTACATGCTTGCTATTGGAGGCACTGCTGTTGGAAACTGGGCTCAATGCACCTAAGGGTTATGATGAAGCTGTTGCTGCAAAAGTTGCTGAACTAACTGGGCTACCGTTTGTGACTGCCCCAAACAAATTTGAAGCACTAGCTGCTCATGATGCACTCATCCAATTCTCTGGAAGTTTGAATACTATAGCTACTAGTCTTATGAAAATTGCTAATGATATTCGTTTTCTTGCTTCTGGCCCTAGATGTGGGCTTGGAGAACTTGCTCTTCCAGAAAATGAGCCAGGTAGTAGCATTATGCCTGGAAAAGTAAATCCAACTCAATGTGAAGCAATCACTATGGTAGCTGCCCAGGTGATGGGGAACCATGTAGCAGCCACAGTTGGTGGCAGCCTGGGACACTTTGAGCTAAATGTTTTTAAACCCATGATAGTTGCTAACGTTTTACGTTCTATCCGTCTAATTGGAGATAGCTCCAAAACCTTACCACAAACTGTGTTGATGGCATTGAGGCTAATAGAGACAATATTGACAAACTTCTTCATCAGTCACTTATGTTAGTTACAGCTCTAAATCCATATATTGGCTATGATAAAGCCGCTCAGATCGCTAAAAAAGCGCATAAAGAAAGGCACTACTTTGAAAAAGGCTGCAATGGATCTGGGCTATGTGTCTGAAGAAGATTTTGTCAAATGGGTGCGACCTGAGAATATGTTGGGCCCTAAATAATAAAAATTGATATTTCCTTGTACCTAAGTCTTTGCTGACTGATAAAGTGTTAATAAACTGTTTCATTGCTTCTTTTCCTTTTAATATGAGAATTCTTAGAAATGAAAGTCTTTTTTCCTTTTTCTACAGAATTGAAATAATAAAGATAAGTGCTTATTTCTTTATATTTCAAATTGGCCAAAAAATAGATACATAGTGTCTAGTGAATATTAGATGGATGACGCAAGGAAGTTGTTTTACTAAAAAGACTGCCAAAAATTTATACTTGGCAAGATCATTTTGGAATTCAATTGTAAAGACTTTCTTAGTTACTTTTAACTAAACTATGCAGTGTCATTTTACCTTTGCAAAGTAGATATTTTGAATAAAGGTGTATGCATCCCGACGAGTTATTGCCAGGAACAGATAAATATGTAGGAGGGATGGGCAGGAGTGTTACTAGCCAAAATGTTTGGGGGGACGAGGGATTTCACCGACTGGTTGGTCATTTTTACCGACTGTTTTTTATCAATAATTAGCATAATGTCCGTTTCGAATTCAAAACTTGAAGGCAGAGTTCAGCCCAAAGTATGGTATACTACTAACTACTACTAACAACTCACCGCAGCACCAAGCCGCCTGAGGCCAACACAGCTACGCACGCTCCTCCTCCACCCCAATCTATTCAAAGCCTCCCTTTTTACACCCGCCCACGAAGTTCCCATTTCCTTTAAATCTTTCTTTATGACGTCCTCCCACCCCAGACGGGGACGACCTGCTTTCCGTTTAGCCCTAGATGGTTGGCCGAAAAAAACAATCTTCGGCAATCTGTCATCCTTCATCCGCACAACGTGCCCTAGCCACCTCAACCTTTCTTTCATTATAGCCCTAGAGAGCGGTATTGAACCACATTTTTCGTATAGCCTATTGTTTGAAATACGGTCAGTCAGCCGGGTACCCAGAACCATCCTTAAGCAATTTCTCTGGAAAACATATAGCAAATCTTCATCCGCTTTTCGGAGCGTCCATGCTTCAGAGCCATATTTGACCACTGTCATCACTGTAGCTTCTAATATTCTAATCTTGGTTTGCAGACTTATCTTCCTATTCTTCCAGACTTTTTTTAACTGTGAAAAAACACCCTGAGCCTTGGCTATTCTATATTTAACATCTTCACTGCTCCCACCATCTTTACTAATAGTACTACCAAGGTAAGTGAAGCTGCCCACCTGATCAATCTTTTTATTACCCAACGTCACCTTTTCATCTTCACTTATTCCTAGCCTTAGTGACTTAGTCTTCCTAACATTAATTTTCAAACCAATTCTAGCACCCTGAACTCGCAATACCTCTAAAACTTCATTCATTTTGCCCACACTTTCATCTAGGAGGCTTAAATCATCAGCATAATCCAAGTCCAGGAGACTTTTCCTCCCCATTTGATTCCGTGGTCTCCCATTGCCTTTCCTGTGCTTCTTAAAACAAAGTCCATCAAAATAATCCATACAAAGGGGGATAGAACACAACCCTGCTTAACTCCTGATTTAATACAAAACCAGCTGCTAACCTCATTTCCTACCTTAACCGCAGCAGTGTTATTCTCGTACATAGCACTAATCACTTTAATGTATTTGTCTGGTATACCATACAAGGATAAAACCTTTACTAAAGCTCTTCTATCAACAGAATCAAACGCTTGCTCATAATCTATAAAAACTGAGGACCAAAGGTGTTTGAAAACTCAGGCACTTCTCAATTATTAGCCTAAGAGTGAAAATTTGGTTGACACATCCTCTACCTTTTCTAAAAACCGCACTGCTCTTCTCTTAAAACTTTGTCTACGGCATCTCTCAGTCTAAAAAGTATCATATTACTAAGTAATTTACTACCTACAGAGACCAGACTAATGCCCTCGACAATTACCACACTCACTTTTATCACCTTTCTTATAAAGTGGCTTAATTAAGGTTTTCCTAAAATCGTTAGGTACTTCCCCTTTTTCAAAAATCATATTCATAATCTTCAGTAACTGATTTCTAACCTCAGAGCCACCATATTTAAGAAACTCATTTACCACCCTATCAGCACCTGGGGCCTTATTCTTCTTTAATCCTTTTAGTACTGTTGCTAATTCCTCCTCACAAAACAAATCTTCCTTCACATCCAAGGTATCACAAACTTTTTCATTTTCCTCTATATTTTTTCCTGCAACTCTATCTTGGTTAAGCAAATTCTCAAAATGTTCGGCCCATCTCTTTAGTTTTTTCCTTATCTTTAATTGCGACCCCATTCCTATCTTTAACTGGGCCAAGTCCGGATTGACTACTCCCTCTCAATCTGTTAACGTGCCAGTACAATATTTTACTATTATGCCGTCTAGCTGCATCTTACAGATCCTCGGCAATTTTATCCATGGCCTCCATTTCACACCTCCTTAGTTCATATTTTAATGCTTTCTCCACTTTCTTTACAATTCTTTTGTTTTCATACGATCTATCACTCAGATAATTCTTGTACAAGTCCTTTCTCCTTTCTATTAAACATAAAGCTTTTTCGCTAATGTTCTTAGCTGCATTTCTAGCTTTCTTCCCCAATACACCTTCAGCAACTTCACAAATTATTTTCTAAAATTATTCCAACCATCTTCCACATTATCAAATTTTAAACTCTCAAGTTTAGTATTTAACTGTTCCTGGAAAGTTTCTCTCAAATTCTCATCCTGGAGTCTACCAACATCATAACTTCCCGGGAGGTAGTTACTCTTCCGATATTTCAGCTTTAAATTAACCCTTGACACTACTAGATGGTGATCTTTACTTTTAACATCAATAACAGCACTCCTATATACCCTAGTATCTTGTATTGATCCTGCCAGTCTTCGGTTTAATATAACATAATCAATAAGGTTTGCGTAAGAATCACGGGTACAACTATTTGGCGATTTGGTGGAGAAACGAGTAACTAAAGAGGAATAAAGCGATAATATGATTTATATACAAACAGAACTTAGAAGTGAGAAATAGGCAATTTCGATTAGAATATACAGATTGAAGAAAATACAACACACAAACTTCGTTTAAAAAGTCAAACATCTTGGATCGGCAGTCTCAATGCATATCGTGACGAGGTGATCGAAACATTCGTTGTCCATCGTTGTACGTAAACGTGTCATTACCAGTTTCAGTTTGCTGAAACATTTTATCACCGTGGCCAAAGTTGTATATACTGTCACAATCCACTGGTAAATTGACCAAAGAGTCGGGAAGACCAAATTGACTGCATAAATTTCACGGAACGAGGTCTCAAAGACGATGTGATCAATGGCTTTATAGCTTTCGACCACAGTCGTGGACAATAGCTCTAGCATGAGTCTGCGAGATCTTGGTTTTTAGCTCTCACAAATTTTGCCCAGTAGAATTTGGGACGCTGACTCCAGAAATGAGGAGTTATCATGGATTGTATCATCTAAGCCGTAAGTTATCGTCTTGGCATAAAACAATTTTCAGTCATCCCGCGGGTCGGCTCCTGGATTAGAAATTGCCTCTGGATAATGAGCGGGTATAAGATGTCACGTGTCGCCCTGTGTCTTGTGTTTCCAATCAAGCTGTCCAGTCTGAAGCTTTTCTGTATAAATCTTCGTCCTAAAGAGGACTTGATGCGTGAACATAAAAATTAGAATAAAATCAAAGCAGGCAATGTGACGATGCAGAAGTTGGACTTTTTCTTTTATTATCTTGTCTTTGTTCTGTTCTATTAGCTGTGTGAGAACTTCAACAATAGTGTCAAAGTTGGTCCAAAACGCTGTCAAACTCTCCGACTTGGACGCCCATCTTGTCATTGACAGGTTCTTGAGCTTCATTGTCGATTCATCACTATCAACTGCTCGTTTCTAAGCAATCACTCGTTTCATTCGACCCGTAAAGAAGGCGTACAGCTCCTGTAAGATTTCAAACTTTTACTCAATTTGTTCGTAAACTCGACATATCTAATGCCTTTCATTAATCCATTCCTTCGCACTTGAGGTCAATCATCCAACCCACGTAATTTGCGAATTTTGAAACTGATATATGGTTCCCTCGGATGGGCATCATTCTCTTTACCACCCACAGCTCTAATCTACTAACCACCTAAAACTGTTATGAAACGTGACTGAGAGCTTAACTGGTGCTAGTTTCTACCGAATGATGTTTTCGTCCATCCTTCCAGTCGATAAAACTGTGCATTTACTGACTGAGATCGGAATCATGGAAGATGTCATATCAGCATTTTCATGTGCTTCATTTAACCGAATGAAACATTGTGGCGCCATCCGTAAAATCAGGGCATGCGTTGGTAAAACCGCTGCATTTACTGACCAAGATTGATATTTTGGTAGATGTGTCATTATTTTCCTACTGTTTATTTAACCGATTAGAAAATATTGGTGCAGTACAATCAAATCACTGCACGAGTTGGTACAATCGCTGCGTTTTACCAACTGAGATCGAGATTACGGTAAATATCATGTCGGTATTTTCATGTTCTTTATTTAACCGAATGAAAAATTTTGGTACCGTCCGTAAAGTCACGACACAAGTCGGTGAAACCGCTGCATTGACCGACCTAGATTGAGATTTCATTAGATGTCATCAGTATCTTCATGTTCTTTATTTAACCAAATGGAAAAAAATGTGGTGGCCATCCGTAAAACCACTGCAAGAGTCGGTAAAACCGCTGCGTTTACTGACCGAGATTAAGATTTTGGTATATGTTATGTCAGTATTTTCATGCCCTTTATTTAACCAAATGGAAAATTGTGGCAACATCCGTAAAATCACGGCAGGAGTCGGTAAAACCGCAGCGGTTTACCGACCAAGTTCAAAATTTCTGTAGATGGCATGTTTAACCGAACAAACATTTTTGGCGACGTCGGAAATTAACGACTCATTTTTTTCCAAGTGGGCAAAAACATTGGAGGGGTGTTCCCCTTCCCTCCATGCGTGGCGACCCTGCGGTTGGGTATTTTGGCTGCCCTTAAAATCTGGAGGTTTTCAATGTTTCCTCCGAATTTCTTTATAATAATGTCTTTGTTCGACTGTCTTCACCCAACTCCCGCGCTCGAGGAAACTGCTAGGAGCACGTTCATGCCAAGAGAGGGGAGAGGGGTTACACTGCTAGTAAACAAATATTGTTGCTTGTGTTTTAAAGAGTTATATATATACATATATATATATATATATATATATATAATATATATATATATATATATATATATATATATATATATATATATATATATATATATATATATATATATATATATATATGTATATATATACGTATATATATATATATATATATATATATATATATATATATATATATATAATATATATATATATATATATATATATATATATATATATATATCATATATATATATATACTACTACTACTTTACTAACAACTCACCGCAGTACCAAGCCGCCTGAGGCGAACACAACTACGCACGCTCCTCCTCCATCCCAATCTATTCAAAGCCTCCTTTTTACATCCTCCCACGTAGTTCCCATTTCCTTTAAATCTTTCTTTATGACGTCCTCCCACCCCAGACGAGGACGACCTGCTTTCCGTTTAGCCCTAGTCGGTTGGCCGAAAAGAACAATCTTCGGCAATCTGTCATCCGCACAACGTGCCCTAGCCACCTCAACCTTTCTCTCATTATAGCCCTAGAGAGCGGTATTGAACCACATTTTTCGTACAGCCAATTGTTTGAAATACGGTCAATCAGCCGGATACCCAGAACAATCCTTAAGCAATTTCTTTGGAAAACATCTAGCAAATCTTCATCCGCTTTTCGGAGCGCCCATGCTTCAGAGCCATATTTGACCACTGTCATCACTGTAGCTTATAATATTCTAATCTTGGTTTGCAGACTTATCTTCCTATTCTTCCAAACTTTTTTTAACTGTGAAAAAACACCTGAGCCTTGGCTATTCTACTTTTAACATCTTCACTGCTTCCACCATCTTTACTAATAATCCTACCAAGGTAAGGGAAGCTGCCTACCTGATCAATCTTTTCATTACCCAACGTCACCTTTTCATCTTCTCTTATTCCTAGCATTAGTGACTTAGTCTTCCTAACATTAATTTTCAAACCTATTCTAGCACCTTGAACTCGCAAAACCTCTAAAAGTTCATTCATTTTGCTCATACATTCATCTAGGATGCTTAAATCATAAGGATAATCTAAGTCCAGGAGACCTTTTCCTCCGCAAATGATTCCGTGGTCTCCCATTGCCGTTCCTGTGCTCCTTAAGACAAAGTCCATCAAAATAATCCATATAAAGGGGGATAGAACAGAACCCTGCTTAAATCCTGATTTATTACAAAACCAGCTGCTAACCTCATTTCCTACCTTAACCGCAGCAGTGTTATTCTCGTACATAGCACTAATCACTTCAACGTATTTGTCTGGTATACCATACAAGGATAAAACCTTCACTAAAGCTCTCCTATCAACGGAATCGAACGCTTGCTCATAATCTATAAAACTGAGGACCAAAGGTGTTTGACAACTCAGGCACTTCTCAATTATTAACCTAAGAGTGGAAATTTGGTCCACGCATCCTCTGCCTTTTCTAAAACTATACTGTTCTTCTCTTAAAAACTTTGTCTACGGCATCTCTCAGTCTAAAAAGTATCATATTACTAAGTAATTTGCTACCTACAGAGACCAGACTAATGCCTTGATAATTACCACACTCACTTTTATCGCCTTTCTTATAAAGTGGCTTAATTAAGGTTTCCTAAAATCGTTAGGTACTTCCCCTTTTTCAAAAATCATATTCATAATCTTCAGTAATTTATTTTATATATATTACTACGCGGCTACGCGATAGGCTTGTATATATCGATTCTCATTGTCGCTTGTCTTCGACCACAGCCTCTTCTTGATGTCAAGGCGTTAGCATAGGTTAGATACAACCACCCTGGGAAGATTTCATATCCTTCGTTAAAGTTGTGACCCATTTAGTTCGTTTTTGTGGCCAGGAATGTCAATATTTCAATTTTAAGAAAAGACAACGTAGCAGATTTCGAGGCCGGGACATGGCTACGCGGCAGGCTTATATACATTGAATCTCGTTGTTGCTTTTGTTCTAACCGCAAACAATGTGAGCCTCTTCTTGATGTCATGTCGTCAACATAGGTTCGGTACAACTACCCTGGGAAAAATACAAATTCTTCCTTAAAGCTGTAACCTATTTAGATCGTTTTTGGCCAGAATTATGAATATGCCAGCTTTAAGAAAAAAAAACAACTATGCAGCCGATTTCGAGGCCGGGACCCGGCACGGCTACGCGGCAGGCTTGTATTTTCTTATTCTCATTACCGCTTGTCTTCTAACTGCATGCAATGTGAGCTTCTCTTGATGTCATGGGCCGGGCCTCGACACGTCTACACGGTAGGCTTGTATTTGTTTATTCTCATTGTCGCTTGTCTTCTAACTGCAGACAATGTAAGCCTCTTCTTGATGTCATGGCGTCCCCATAGGTTCGATACAACCACCTTGGGAAAAATACAAATTCCTTCCTTAAATTTGTGACCTATTTAAATCGTTTTTGTAGCCACAAATTTCAATATGCCAGTTTTAAGAAAATAACTATGTAGCCAATTTCAAGGCCGGGCCCCGGCACTTGGCATGCGGCAGGCTTGTATATATTGATTCTCGTTATAAGTAGCAACCTCCAAATGTTTGCTGCTCTTTCTTTCTCAAACAAAGCAACATTTGTTTGCTGCTCTTTCCTCGGGAAAATGGAGGGCTCTACAGGGAATACACATAACGTTGAAGGTCCCAATGACGTAATTGACATTTTCGTAGTTTATGGCATCTTTGTCGTTTTGTACATAGTTTTGCGCCACATTTTGTTGGCGTCGAAAATTGTGATGGCGTTGCTCCTCTAACGTAATATTTATTTCTTCTCCACTTTCGTTTTTGACTTTTTTTTTAATTCGTTTTGTGACCAGAAATGTCAGTTTGCCAGTTTTAAGAAAAAAAAAAAAACAACTATGTAGCCGATTTCAAGGCCGGGTACTCGGCATACAACGGATGTATGTATTGATTATTTTTATAAGCAACCTCTAAATGAATGACCTTGTTGCTGCACTTTCCTTGGGAAACTGGAGGGCTCTACAGGGAATACATATAACGTTGAAGGGTGCCAATGACGTAATTAATAGTTTCGTAGTTTATGGCATCTTTGTAGGTTTGTACAGGGTTTTGCGCCACAGTTTGTTGGCGTTGTTCCTCTAACGTAATATTTCTTTCTGCTTTGCTTTCATTTTTGACTTTTCAATTCGTTCTGCTCTCCGTTGTCGCAAGTCTTTTAACCGCACGTTTTTGCACGCCAGAAAATACCAGGATGCCAATAAAAAAAAAATATTTTTGACACGTTCTGATTCTCGCTGTCGCTTTTATTTCTCGCTGCCGTCACATATCATGTAATTGCATTTTTTTTGCTCTTCGCTTTTGTTTTTGCCTCGTTTTAATTCTCGCTGTCGCTTATCCTCTAACGAGATATTTTTTGGGTCTTCAATTTCGATTCGTTGTACTTCTCGTTGTCGCAAGAATTCTAACTGTATACTTCTTTGTTCTTCTTGGTCTATGATATTCATTTGTCCTCTAGGTATTATGAAACTGCTGAAAACGCCTTTTGCAAATAGACTCACTACACCTGGTATTTTTTACTTGGCTAAGTTTCTTGTTTAATTTTGCCTGCGTCATAGACACTAAAAACGATACAACTACTCCTTTGGCATAAATGACGTATGTTAAACTCTTGTAATGTGCTCATATCACGGGATTTTTCCCTCCAAAATTAAGGCTCTTGACGAATTTTTTCAAACTCGTGACCTATATAGATCGTGTTTTAGGCGAAAAAACAGGATGCCAATTTCCAAAATGAATATGGTGCCGTTTTCGAGAAAAAATACATAATTACATATATATGAAAAACACGAGGCGTGTTTTTTAATTAAGGTCTGTTTGTACATAAGAACACAACGAAAGACTATTTCAAAAAAGAAATTTATTTTCAGAAAGTGCATACTTTACTCTATTTCTTGACATGGTTATCAAGTTTTTTGAAACACTTATCATACCTCTCAACTAATTTAATTAAAGTAAAGTCTTTATAAGAACTTGCCTCGGCTCCAATAGCCAAGAATCACTGCTGTTTTTACGTCGTCGTCATCTCTTTAACGATTGCCACTGAGGTGGCAACCGGTTGAACTGGAGACTAAACATGGTTTCACATATCACGCCCAAATCGAGGCAACAGAACATGGAATGGAAACACACACACTTCCCTGAAAATTTGAAGGCCGAACATCCTCTCTCCCAGCGCAAAATCATGGAGCCGGTGTTTGGGAATAGGCATGGTGTTTTTTTGTTTTTTTTTTGTCGACTTCATGCAACAGAGGGATTGATGCAGAAGCATACTGCCTAACCCTCAGAAAGCTTCGCAGAGCGATTAAAAAAAAAAAAAAAAAAAAAAAAAAAAAAAAAAAAAAAAAAAAAATCTTGGCATGCTGACAACGGAAACTGTCCTCCTTCATGACAATGCAAGACCTCCATTGCTGGTCAGACCTCTAATTTGTTGGACAGT
>CM051263.1:33364260-33371760 GCA_027921565.1 Artemia sinica | reverse complement strand
AACATGTCAGGGAACACACTTTCAAGTTCAGCATGTTGGAGAACCCTAAATAGTCACCCCTAAAAAGGTAAGTTAACCCTAAAAGGTTAAAGAATTTCCCTGAAATTACACTTTCAGATCCATCAGGTCAGGGTACAAACTTTCAGGTTCAGCATGTAGGAGAACCCTAAATGCTCATCCTTAAAAGGTAAGTTAACCCTAAAAGGTTAAAGAATTTCCCTGAAATTACACTTTCAGATCCAACATGTAGGAGAACCCTAAATGCTCATCCCTAAAAAAGGTAAGTTAACCCTAAACGCTTAAAGAATTTCTCTGAAATCACACTTTCAGATTCAGCATGTAGGAGAACCCTAAATGCTCATCCCTAAAAAAGGTAAGTTAACCCTAAACGCTTAAAGAATTTCTCTGAAATCACACTTTCAGGTTAGGTAGGACCCCGACCCACACTACCCCAACCCCGAAGTAACCCCCGCCCCCAAAGCCCCCCGGGCCCCCAAAGACCCTCCGGACCCCGCAATACTTTTCAAAAGACATTTCAGAGCAAGTTCCTTCTTAATGTCCTTCCTAAACCCATTTTACAAGTCGAAGTACCCACCCTTTTCACCCTCAACTTTACTTTACAGCTTTTGAATGCTCCAACACCAAGCAATACTTTTCAAATGGCATTTCAGAACAAGTTATTTTCTTAATGTCCTTCCTAAACCCATTTTACAAGTTGAAGTTCCCATCCTTTTCACCCACAACTTTACTTTACAGCTTTTTGAATGCCCCAACTCCAAGCAATACTTTTCAAAAGGCATTTCACAACCAGTTCCTTTTCTTAATGTCCCTCCTAAGCCCATTTTACAAATTGAAGTACCCATCCTTTTCACACACAACATTACTTCACAGCTCTTGAAGGCCACAACACCAAGCAATACTTTTCAATGCATTTCACAACAAGTTCTTTTCTTAATGACCCTCCTAAACCCATTTTACAAGTTGAAGTACCCATCCTTTTCAACCCACAACATTACTTTACAGCTTTTGAATGCCCCAACACATAGCAATACTTTTCAAATGGCATTTCAGAACAAGTTATTTTCTTAATGTCCCTCCTAAACCCATTTTACAAGTTGAAGTACCCACCCTTTTCACCCTCAACTTTACTATACTGCCTTTTTGAATGCTCCAACACCAAGCAATACTTTTCAAATGGCATTTCAGAACAAGTTATTTTCTTAATGTCCTTCCTAAACCCATTTTACAAGTTGAAGTTCCCATCCTTTTCACCCACAACTTTACTTTACAGCTTTTTGAATGCCCCAACACCAAGCAATACTTTTCAAAAGGCAATTCAGAACCAGTTCCTTTCTTAATGTCCCTCATAAAACCTTTTTACAAATTGAAGTACCCATCCTTTTCACACACAAAATTACTTTACAGCTCTTGAAGACCACAACATCAAGCAATACTTTTCAATGCATTTCACAACAAGTTCTTTTCTTAATGTCCCTCCTAAACCCATTTTACAAGTTGAAGTACCCATCCTTTTCAACCCACAACTTTACTTTACAGCTTTTGAATGCCCCCAACACCTAACAATACTTTTCAAAAGGCATTTCAGAACCAGTTCCTTTCTTAATGCCCCTCCTAAACCCATTTTACAAGTTGAAGTACCCATACTTTTCACCCACGACTTTACTATACTGCATTTTTGAATGCTCCAACACCAAGCAATACTTTTCAATGGCATTTCAGAACAAGTTATTTTCTCAATGTCCTTCCTAAACCCATTTTACAAGTTGAAGTTCCCATCCTTTTCACCAACAACTTTACTTTACAGCTTTTTGAATGCCCCAACTCCAAGCAATACTTTTCAAAAGGCATTTCAGAACCAGTTCCTTTTCTTAATGTCCATCATAAAACCTTTTTACAAATTGAAGTACCCATCCTTTTCACACACAACTTTACTTTACAGTCTTTTGAATGCGCCAACACCAAGCAATACTTTTCAAATACATTTCAGAACAAGTTTTTTTCATAATGTCCATCCTAAACCCATTTTACAAGTTGAAGTGCCCATCCTTTTCACCCACAACTTTACTTTACAGCTTTTTGAATACCCAACATCAAGCAATACTTTTCAAAGGCATTTCAGAACTAGTTTGTTTCTTAGTGACCGTCCTAAACCCATTTTACAAATTGAAGTACCCATCCTTTTTCACCCACAACTTTACTTTACAGCTTTTGAATGCTCCATCACCAAGCAATACTTTTCAAAGGCATTTCAGAACAAGTTCTTTTCTTAATGTTCCTCCTAAACCCATTTTACAAGTTGAAGTACTCATCCTTTTCACCATAACTTTAGTATACTACTTTTTGAATGCTCCAACACCATGCAATACTTCTCAAATGACATATCAGGAGCTAATTTTCTCATTGATGTGAAGAAAAGTTCAAGTTCTTTTCCTAACTATCCATATGAAAAGAAATAAGTTACAGATCAATTCTATTTTTCAAGAAAAAATAAAAATTTTCCACTTCAGTTCAGATTTTTCTCAAAGAGATGGAAAAATTTAAAATTACTGTTCTAAATTTTTCATAGAAGATACAAAAAGTTATACGTTGATCATGAAAAGTTAACTCAAGTATGAATTTTATTAAAGAACTTACAGTTCAATTCTAATTTCTCCAGAGAAAAATAAAAATCTTCCTCTGCAGTTCTTAATTTCACAAAGACACAAAGAAATTTAAATTTCTCTTCTGAATTTTCGTAGAGAAAAGAAAAAGTTATAGTTCAATTCTATTTTTTTTCAAAGAAAATGAAAAATCTCCAACTTTTAAATAAACATTCTAAGCGCTTAACATGCTAACGTTTCCTAAGATAATAGAAATATAACAAAGTAATGCATAAAATATTTTTATTGAAGTAACAACATAAAAATATGTTACAGACATTATTTTACATTATTAACATCATCGAACAGCATTGAACATTCTGAATCTGTACCATAAAATAATTTATCAAGTTCTCTCTCTCTTGATACTAGAGTTACTCGCTTCTCTTAGTTCATAACCACTAGAATAATCATTCATCCATTTTGAGTCATATACAATTTCCACTGGGAATGTCACCTACTGATTCAATACACGTTTCATCATAGGTATTATTTGATTCATTGACTATATGATCAATAGTAGTAATAATGCTCACTTGTGCTTCATTTTCCAATCAATTTGTCATTATATTCATTAGTAATATTGTCTGCCAATGCTCTTTTTATTTTACCTGCAATTTCACTGTCTATTATCACATTATTTTTACAGAGGCAGCAGTTTTGGCACGTTGACAAGATATGATTTATAATGTTGGTGCAGCAGTAGGCTCTTCTTTTCTTTACTGATTTCATTCGAATGCTAACACCGGAAAGATGACAATAAGATCTATCAACAGCTAACATGTTACCAGAACCATTAGCTAGAAGTTGCCCATCTTCATCGACTATTATTTTTAAGTTGGCATTCTCTTTGAGCACTAACTTCTCTGGAAATGATACTTTCACATATCCACCTTTTGAATGATGAAAATTCTTGACTACTCCAAAGGAATTTAACTCCTCACTGTCATGACAACGTAGGCACACATTCCCAATAAGATCTCCACTACTACTTGTCCCATAGTTCAAATATATCTCTTTGTCAGCATTCAAGGCAACAATGACTTTATCATGTGCACACACTTTCTTCGAATAATTCATTTTCACGTCTTTTTTTAAAATATGTTTAGGTGTTTATCCCTCCAATGGTAAAAAATGACTGATTTAACGCACGTAATAAACTCGATAGTTTCGATAACCTACCATGGGGTACCACTGGAAAGCCGCTCCCATTATAAGAGCAACCATAGAGTACGTTTGCTACACCCGCAAGCATGCATAGTGAGAGAAAAATACAAAGTCGACCTGGGGGGATTTTCCGGCGAGTATGGTTAGGTTAGGTTAGACTAGATTAAGTTAGGTTAGATTAGGTTAGGTAAAGTCAGGTTAGGTAAGTTAGGTTAGGTTAGCTAAGTTAGGCTAGGTTAGCTAGTAAACATCTCTCCATGTTTAAGTTAGGTTAGGTTAGGCTAGATTAAGTTATGTTAGGTTAAGTTAGGTTAGGTTAGCTTACGTACGCGCGCGTACGTAAGCTACCTAACCTAACTTAACCTAACATAACTTAATCTAGCCTACCTAACCTAACTTAAACATGGAGAGATGTTTACTAGCTAACCTAGCCTAACTTAGCTAACCTAACCTAACTTACCTAACCTGACTTTACCTAACCTAATCTAACCTAACTTAATCTAGTCTAACCTAACCTAACCTAACCATACTCGCCGGAAAATCCCCCCAGGTCGACTTTGTATTTTTCTCTCACTATGCATGCTTGCGGGTGTAGCAAACGTACTCTATGGTTGCTCTTATAATGGGAGCGGCTTTCCCAGTGGTACCTCATGGTAGGTTATCGAGACTATCGAGTTTATTACGTGCGTTAAATCAGTGATTTTTTACCATTGGAGGGATAAACACCTAAACATATTTTAAAAAAAGACGTGAAAATGAATTATTCGAAGAAAGTGTGTGCACATGATAAAGTCATTGTTGCCTTGAATGCTGACAAAGAGATATATTTGAACTATGGGACAAGTAGTAGTGGAGATCTTATTGGGAATGTGTGCCTACGTTGTCATGACAGTGAGGAGTTAAATTCCTTTGGAGTAGTCAAGAATTTTCATCATTCAAAAGGTGGATATGTGAAAGTATCATTTCCAGAGAAGTTAGTGCTCAAAGAGAATGCCAACTTAAAAATAATAGTCGATGAAGATGGGCAACTTCTAGCTAATGGTTCTGGTAACATGTTAGCTGTTGATAGATCTTATTGTCATCTTTCCGGTGTTAGCATTCGAATGAAATCAGTAAAGAAAAGAAGAGCCTACTGCTGCACCAACATTATAAATCATATCTTGTCAACGTGCCAAAACTGCTGCCTCTGTAAAAATAATGTGATAATAGACAGTGAAATTGCAGGTAAAATAAAAAGAGCATTGGCAGACAATATTACTAATGAATATAATGACAAATTGATTGGAAAATGAAGCACAAGTGAGCATTATTACTACTATTGATCATATAGTCAATGAATCAAATAATACCTATGATGAAACGTGTATTGAATCAGTAGGTGACATTCCCAGTGGAAATTGTATATGACTCAAAATGGATGAATGATTATTCTAGTGGTTATGAACTAAGAGAAGTGAGTAACTCTAGTATCAAGAGAGAGAGAACTTGATAAATTATTTTATGGTACAGATTCAGAATGTTCAATGCTGTTCGATGATGTTAATAATGTAAAATAATGTCTGTAACATATTTTATGTTGTTACTTCAATAAAAATATTTTATGCATTACTTTGTTATATTTCTATTATCTTAGGAAACGTTAGCATGTTAAGCGCTTAGAATGTTTATCAAAAAGTTGGAGATTTTTCATTTTCTTTGAAAAAAATAGAATTGAACTATAACTTTTTCTTTTCTCTACGAAAATTCAGAAGAGAAATTTAAATTTCTTTGTGTCTTTGTGAAATTAAGAACTGCAGAGGAAGATTTTTATTTTTCTCTGGAGAAATTAGAATTGAACTGTAAGTTCTTTAATAAAATTCATACTTGAGTTAACTTTTCATGATCAACGTATAACTTTTTGTATCTTCTATGAAAAATTTAGAACAGTAATTTTAAATTTTTCCATCTCTTTGAGAAAAATCTGAACTGAAGTGGAAAATTTTTATTTTTTCTTGAAAAATAGAATTGATCTGTAACTTATTTCTTTTCATATGGATAGTTAGGAAAAGAACTTGAACTTTTCTTCACATCAATGAGAAAATTAGCTCCTGATATGTCATTTGAGAAGTATTGCATGGTGTTGGAGCATTCAAAAAGTAGTATACTAAAGTTATGGTGAAAAGGATGAGTACTTCAACTTGTAAAATGGGTTTAGGAGGAACATTAAGAAAAGAACTTGTTCTGAAATGCCTTTGAAAAGTATTGCTTGGTGATGGAGCATTCAAAAGCTGTAAAGTAAAGTTGTGGGTGAAAAAGGATGGGTACTTCAATTTGTAAAATGGGTTTAGGACGGTCACTAAGAAACAAACTAGTTCTGAAATGCCTTTGAAAAGTATTGCTTGATGTTGGGTATTCAAAAAGCTGTAAAGTAAAGTTGTGGGTGAAAAGGATGGGCACTTCAACTTGTAAAATGGGTTTAGGATGGACATTATGAAAAAAACTTGTTCTGAAATGTATTTGAAAAGTATTGCTTGGTGTTGGCGCATTCAAAAGACTGTAAAGTAAAGTTGTGTGTGAAAAGGATGGGTACTTCAATTTGTAAAAAGGTTTTATGATGAACATTAAGAAAAGGAACTGGTTCTGAAACGCCTTTTGAAAAGTATTGCTTGGAGTTGGGGCATTCAAAAAGCTGTAAAGTAAAGTTGTTGGTGAAAAGGATGGGAACTTCAACTTGTAAAATGGGTTTAGGAAGGACATTGAGAAAATAACTTGTTCTGAAATGCCATTTGAAAAGTATTGCTTGGTGTTGGAGCATTCAAAAATGCAGTATAGTAAAGTCGTGGGTGAAAAGTATGGGTACTTCAACTTGTAAAATGGGTTTAGGAGGGGCATTAAGAAAGGAACTGGTTCTGAAATGCCTTTTGAAAAGTATTGTTAGGTGTTGGGGGCATTCAAAAGCTGTAAAGTAAAGTTGTGGGTTGAAAAGGATGGGTACTTCAACTTGTAAAATGGGTTTAGGAGGGACATTAAGAAAAGAACTTGTTGTGAAATGCATTGAAAAGTATTGCTTGATGTTGTGGTCTTCAAGAGCTGTAAAGTAATTTTGTGTGTGAAAAGGATGGGTACTTCAATTTGTAAAAAGGTTTTATGAGGGACATTAAGAAAGGAACTGGTTCTGAATTGCCTTTTGAAAAGTATTGCTTGGTGTTGGGGCATTCAAAAAGCTGTAAAGTAAAGTTGTGGGTGAAAAGGATGGGAACTTCAACTTGTAAAATGGGTTTAGGAAGGACATTAAGAAAATAACTTGTTCTGAAATGCCATTTGAAAAGTATTGCTTGGTGTTGGAGCATTCAAAAAGGCAGTATAGTAAAGTTGAGGGTGAAAAGGGTGGGTACTTCAACTTGTAAAATGGGTTTAGGAGGGACATTAAGAAAATAACTTGTTCTGAAATGCCATTTGAAAAGTATTGCTATGTGTTGGGGCATTCAAAAGCTGTAAAGTAATGTTGTGGGTTGAAAAGGATGGGTACTTCAACTTGTAAAATGGGTTTAGGAGGGTCATTAAGAAAAGAACTTGTTGTGAAATGCATTGAAAAGTATTGCTTGGTGTTGTGGCCTTCAAGAGCTGTGAAGTAATGTTGTGTGTGAAAAGGATGGGTACTTCAATTTGTAAAATGGGCTTAGGAGGGACATTA
>CM051263.1:33331760-33359260 GCA_027921565.1 Artemia sinica | reverse complement strand
TTGTCGTAATAATAGCAGTCGTAGCAGTAGTAGTAGCTGTTGTAGACAATAGTAGTAGTCATATTATTAGGAGTCATAATAATACAAGTTGTAGTTGTTGCAGTTGTAGTAGTTTTAGGTACGCCTGGCCATAGTAGTTGTTTGTAGCCGTGGTAGAAATAGTGGTTGTTGCAGTTGTCATGGTAGCTGCCTCTAAGATAAAAAAAATAATACGATTCATCATGACAACTTTGGAAACTATCATGGCAACTTTGGAAATCACGGCAGGAGACGGTAAAACAGCTGCGTTTACCGACCAAGTTCGGAAGTTCTGTAGAAGGCATGACAGTATTTTCGTGGTCTTAATTGAACAATAATTTTAGTGGCGTCGGAAAAATCGTGGCGCGAAGCGCCACGCTTTTATCGACTTTTTTTACCGAGTTGTCAAAAACATTGAGGGGGGGGGGGTGCCTCCAATCAAATTCCAATCAAATTAGCCCCATTCGATCCGAAGTTTATACGACCACTCGTTCCATAGAAACCTTATATGCCCCGAGGCATAACTTACAACCCTTGCGCCTGGACTTGGGGGGGGGTCTACCCTGAAGACATTGTTATATGATCTTTAGACTATTGCGAATAAAATGGCCATCTCACAATTTCGTTCGGATGAGTTTGGGGAAAGGAGGATGTTAGGGAGGAGAGAAGTTGCCCTCCATCACTTTTGATTCTTAAAATGGAACTAGAACTATACATTTTCAATCAAATGATCCTCCTCTGAAGTTCACTCGACCACCGTCGAAGTTCACTCGACCACCCCTTCCATTAAATATTATATACTCCCGGGGCATAGCTTACAACCCTTGTCCCCAGACTCTGGGGGGTTGTGTCAACCCCCAAGCCCTTGTTATGTGATCTTTGGACTATTTTTGAACAAAGGACAATCTCAAAATTTCTATCGAATGCATTTGGGCAAAATACAACGTGGGGGGTAGCTGCACTATGATTACTTTGACCTTTAAAAGGGGCACCAGAACTTCTTATTTCAAATCCAATGAGACCCCTTCGAACTTTACACGACCACCCTTTCCATAAAAACTTTATATACCCTCAGGGTATAGCTTACAACCCTTGCCCTGAGGGCTGGGGGGTTGTCATCCTCAAGGCCATAATTTCCGGATCTTTCAACTACGCTGGACAAAATAGCAAAAAAAATCTCAAAATTTTCATTGGATGTGTGTGGGGAAATGATGGGCGTAGGAGGGGGGGGGTCGCTCTCCAATTACTTTCGTCTACTAAAAAGGGCACTAGAACTTTCAATTTCCAAGCTAATGAGCCCCTTTCGAAGTTTCTACGACAACTCCTTCTATACGAAGTGTACTGGTCTAAAAAAAAATTATATAATAAAATAATCCATTATTCCCACATTGTTCTTTTCTTAGGCAGCACTGTTGCGATTCCTATGAAACAACTCTATTCTCAGGTATACCTTAAAGAATTATTACATCGACTAGCCAGATGTAAAAAAAAAAAAAAACACGCTGTGGCAAGATACATTTAAACACTTTTTTCCCACTTATTGAAAATGAATATAAATTCAAATCTCTATCGCAGCTATTCATTCATACAAAATCAAACCAAAATAGACTAGAGACCATGAAGACGAAAAAAATCCTTTGATTTCCAGCTATGTCCGTACCTTTAATTAAAAGTTTGAAGTTCTAGTTTCAGTTCTCGTGGAAGTTTGTTTTTCCATTCAGAGATAATTTTGCAGGACTACTACATAAAATTATCAAACAGTTCGTGGTAACGAACTAAGGAGCGACCGGCTCAATAGTAACCGAAATTCTAAAAAACGGAATTTTGATACCATTAGATATATTAAAAGAATCGGCTTTTTATTACCCAACAGTCATTAGTCTTACCCAACAAAGGATACGAACCTAAGAAAATTTGCCTGATTTTCGAAAAGGGGGAAACATCCCCTAAAAAGTCTTATAATCTTAATGAAAATTACACCATCAGATTCAGCATATTAGAGAACCCTACTGTATAGGTTTCAAGCTCCTATCTGCAAAATTGTGGAATTTTGTTATTTTTTTTACAGAAGAAATATCACGGATGCGTGTTTTTTTTTTCATGGGTTATCTTATGGGCCCAGTGGCCCTAGAATATAAGGAGAGAGCTCATTTGAACGGATATCAAAAGTTCTAGTGCCCTTTTAAGGGACCCAAAAAATTGGAGGGCAACTAGGCCCCCTCCCACACCCCTTTGTTTCTCAAAATCGTTCGATCAAAATTTTTAGATAGCAATTTTGTTCAGCATAGTTGAAAGGCCGAATATATATATGCCTTTAAAGATACCATGACCCCCGGTAGCCCATGAGGAAAGGTCTTTAAGTTACAAGTTTGCCCATTGTTTACGCGTAGTATTTGTTATAGGGAAGTATGCATAAATTTTTCGGGTGGGGGAGTGAATTTTCTGCTGGTGAGATTTTCCACGGGGATAATTTTCCATGGGAAGGGAAGTTTTCAGGGGGTGAATTTTCAGGGAAAATCTTACACTGGGGGAATTTTCAAGAATTCCTATACAAAATTCTTCGTATGTCTTGTTTTCTCTTTGCCGATTCAATTTTACGCGTGGAGATGTTCAGGGTAACTGTCTGCGGTAGAGTTTCACCGGGATCGAATTAACTAGAAAATAAATCCGTGTAGAGTAGGGATTTTCCGTGGAGTTGTAGCCAGGTTTCCTGTGATTATTTAAAATCAGAAATTAAAATGAAAAAAAGTTTAAACTATGTCCCAATTCCTTAAGAACGACTCATGAAACACTATGCTCGTATAATTAGAACAATAAGAAGTTTTTTTAAAGGACTAAGAACTTTAGCATAAAAAGAGGGGTGTTGATGAGGAGCAATCCCCCTCGTATAAGTAATAATTTTTGTTCGTTTTAAGTTTTAATGTTGCTCCTTACTTTCAGTTGAAAAAAAAACTTTTTTTTTAAATTTAATTCTGGAAAGGTTTCCTTTCCCAGCTAACCATAAAGAAAGACATATTTGACTTTACTTCACAATTCCATAACTATTTTCAATTATCACTGACTAACTTATTGGTGTGAAAGCGAAGTTTTGTGGCGTAGAATCGCATCAACGGAGAGTTTTTGGCTCTCAAAAGTTCTCGTAGTCGATTGTCATTGTCAGTCATTTTATGATCTTTTTGATTTTTTTTTTAGGATTTGCAAGATTTCGTATCTGATTCTGATGCTGATGGATTCATTGTGTTTGGACTTGGATCAATTATCAAAGCAAGTGATATGCCAGTTAAAATCCAGAAAATGTTTTTAAATGCATTTTCACGACTGAAACAACGAGTTGTTTGGAAATGGGAGACTGATTCGTTTGATTTTATCCCAGATAATGTGAAACTTGTTAAATGGCTCCCCCAGCAGGATTTATTAGGTAAAACTATGCTTGATAGGGGTTTTTTCTAATGTTGGGTCTTCTGTACTGTTGCCAGTATTCTATAGGGTATAGAGTTAGGATAGTACTTTGTAAATTCCGGAACCAACAGGTATCAAAATTCAGGATAGTACCTTGATAACTCTGATATGGTAGGAAAATTAAAAATAATAATGAATGGCAGGACAGTGTAACCTTGTATGTGTAGAGAGGCCCCTATTGATCGTGACAGGACCACGTGGTATATGGTTTTCTCACTGAGAATAAAAAAACAGGATTTTTCTCACTTGAAAAAAACAGGAATTTTCTCACTTTGATGGATGTTTTCTTGGATGGTTATGTGTGTTGGTCAATTTATTTGATGTTTTCATGGATGTCAACAGTAATTTATGTCTGTTTTATGGTTTTTGTCAGTGAGAATGGAAAAACAGTATTTTTCTCACTTGAAAAAACAGGAATTTTCTCACATTTATGGATGTTTTCTTGGATGGTTATGTGTGTTGGTCAATTTATTTGATGTTTTTCATGGATGTCAACATCGATTTATGTCTGTTTTATGGTTTTGTCAGTGAGAATGAAAAAAACAGGAATTTTCTCACATTGATGGATGTTTTCTTGGACGGTTATGTGTCTTGGTCAATTTATTTGATGTTTTCATGGATGTCAACAGTAATTTATGTTTGTTTTATGGTTTTTGTCAGTGAGAATGGAAAACAGTATTTTTCTCACTTGAAAAAACAGGAATTTTGTCACATTTATGGATGTTTCTTGGATGGTTATGTGTGTTGGTCAATTTATTTGATGTTTTTCATGGATGTCAACAGTAATTTATGTCTGTTTTATGGTTTTTGTCAGTGAGAATGGAAAAACAGGAAATTTCTCACTTTGATGGATTATTGAGTCTAACGGCTACCGGAGTCAATGACCTAAATTTCCAAAGGTGTTGATGTTGTTGTTGTTTTGGGCAAGTGCACGTTCGAGGTGAATGTTATGCCGTCATTGGGAATTTGGAACACCTGTGCTGTCGACCTCAATTCCCCTTTCGTGAATCAATAATTCCCCTTAGAAACAACAAATTAATTCCCCTTTCTTGACGGATCAATCAACCAATGACATCATCTGTCAGACCTTAAAAATTTTCGCCTAGAAACGATTCTCCAGGAATAGATCCAAGTCATTAATGTCTTTGCCTCGGAAACAACTCTACTGGTCGAACTCCAAAAGATATTAATAAACATTGCCAATGGAAACAATTCTCAAAGAAACATCTTAGCGATGAATTGTTTTAGCGTGGGAATCAGGTTTCTTAGTAATTTGAAATGTGTCAGCGCAGAGATGCCAAAAACAAAAGGAACACGCTGAAATTACGTTTAGGGAATATTGGGGCGAAACCGATTTAGACATTTTATGGAATTATTTCGGCGAAACAGTTAGAGACATTTTAAAAGATGATTTAAAAGATGATTTTAGAAGAGGATTTGAGGGTGAAACTCTGTGGTCGTTATAATACACAAGTTCCATTTGAACAGTGTTGTGAGGTCCCCTACCACAACCCCAAAGGGTTCCGATCCCCCCACCCCAACTCCAAGGAAGCCCCCGGTCCTCAAAGGTTCTCCGGGCTCCCAAAGGGCCTCCGGTGCCCCAAAGGCTCCTGAGCCACCATTTTAATACTTTTTTAAGGCTTTATTATATCTTTTCAGAACAAATTATTATTTTAGGGAATTATTTCGGCGAAACAGTTAGAGAAAGATGATTTTTGAAGAGATTTTAGAAGAGGATTTGAGGGTGAAAATCTGTGGTCGTTATAATACACAAGTTCCATTTGAACAGTGTCGTGAGGTCCTCTATCCCCAACCCCAAAGGGTTCCGATCCCACTACCCCAACCCCGAAGGAAGCCCCTGGTCCTCAAAGGTCCCCCAAGCTCCTAAAGGACCACCCGGCCCTCAAGGGCCCCCCCAGACCCTCAAAGGCCCTCCCCGGGCCCCGTCTTTCGTTGATGTGTGTTGTCTGAAACCTATGATTTGGGGTGTATGGGTTGCTATTTTTGACTTTTCTGAGTTGGATTTCTTAGTCTTTCATAGGTATGTGTTGTCTGAAACCTATGATTTGGGATGGATGGTTTGCTATTTTTGACTTTTCTGAGCTGGATTTCTTAGCCTTTCATAGGTGTGTGTTGTCTGAAACTTATGATTTGGGATATGTAAATTACTATTTCGGGCTTTTCTGAGCTAGATTTCTTAGTCTCTCATAGGTGTTTGTTGTCTGAAACCTATAGTTTGGGATGAGTAGTTTGCTTTTGGACTTTTCAGAGCTGGATTTCTTAGCCTTTCGTAGGTGTGTGTTGTCTGAAACTTATGATTTGGGATATGTAAATTACTATTTCGGGCTTTTCTAAGCTAGATTTCTTAGTCTTTCGTTGGTGTGTCTTGTCAGAAAATTATGATTTGGGATGTGTAGTTTTCTAGTTGGACTTTTCAGAGCTAGGATTCTTAGTCTCTCATAGGTGTTTGTTGTCTGAAACCTATAGTTTGGGATGAGTAGTTTGCTATTTCAGGCTTTTCTGAGCTAAGGTTTCTTAGTATTTCGTGGGTGTGTGTTGTCTGAAACTTATGATTTGGGATATGTAAATTACTATTTCAGGCTTTTCTGAGCTAAGGTTTCATAGTATTTTGTAGGTGAATGTTGTCTGAAACTTATGATTTGGGATGAGTAGTTTGCTTTTTCAGGCTTTTCTGAGCTAAGGTTTCTTAGTATTTCGTAGGTGTGTGTTGTCTGAAACTTATGATTTGAGGTGTGTAATTTGCTATTTCAGGCTTTTCTGAGCTAAGGTTTCATAGTATTTCGTAGGTGAATGTTGTCTGAAACTTATGATTTGGGATATGTAAATTACTATTTCGGGCTTTTCTAAGCTAGATTTCCTAGTCTTTCGTTGGTGTGTGTTGTCTGAAACCTATGATTTGGGATGGGTGGATTGCTATTTTTGACTTTTCTGAGCTGGATTTCTTAGCCTTTCATAGGTGTGTGTTGTCTGAAACCTATGATTTGGGATGGTTAATTTGCTATTTTTGACTTTTCTGAGCTAGATTTCTTAGTCTTTCGTTGGTGTGTGTTGTCTGAAACCTATGATTTGGGATGTGTGGGTTGCTATTTTTGACTTTTCTGAGCTGGATTTCTTAGCCTTTCATAGGTGTTTGTTGTCTGAAACTTCTAGTTTGGGATGAATAGTTTGCTATTTCAGGCTTTTCTGAGCTAAGGTTTCATAGAATTTCGTAGGTGAATGTTGTCTGAAACTTATGATTTGGGATATGTAAATTACTATTTCGGGCTTTTCTAAGCTAGATTTCTTAGTCTTTCGTTGGTGTGTGTTGTCTGAAACCTATGATTTGGGATGGTTAATTTGCTATTTTTGACTTTTCTGAGCTAGGTTTCTTAGCCATTCATAGGTGTGTGCTGTCAGAAAATTACGATTTGGGATTTGTAGTTTGCTTTTTGGACTTTTCAGAGCTAGGATTCATAGTCCCTCATAGGTGTTTGTTGTCTGAAACCTATAGTTTGGGACGAGTAGTTTGCTATTTCAGGCTTTTTTGAGCTAAGGTTTCTTAGTATTTCATAGGTGTGTGTTGTCTGAAACTTATGATTTGAGGTGTGTAATTTGCTATTTCCGACTTTTCATAACCAGATTTCTTAGTCCCTCGTAGGTGTGTGGTGTCTGAAACCTATGATTTGGGATGTGTGGGTTGCTATTTTTTGACTTTTCAGAGCTGGATTTTTTAGCCTTTCGTAGATGTGTGTTGACTGAAACCTATGATTTGGGAATGAGTGGTTTGCTATTTTTGACTTTTCTGAGCGAGATTTCTTAGCCTTTCATAGATGTGTGCTTTCAGAAAATTATGATTTGGGAGGTGTAGTTTGCTTTTTGGACTTTTCAGAGCTAGGATTCTTAGTCCCTCATAGGTGTTTGTTGTCTGAAACTTCTAGTTTGGGATGAGTAGTTGGCTATTTCAGGCTTTTCTGAGCTAAGGTTTCTTAGTATTTCGTAGGTGAATGTTGTGTGAAACTTATGATTTGGGATATGTAAATTACTATTTCGGGCTTTTCTGAGTTGGATTTCTTAGTTTTTCATAGGTATGTGTTGTCTGAAACCTATGATTTGAGATGGGTGGTTTGCTATTTTTGTCTTTTCTGAGCTGGATTTCTTACCCTTTCATAGGTGTGTGTTGTCAGAAAATTATGATTTGGGATGTGTAGTTTGCTAGTTGGACTTTTCAGAGCTAGGATTCTTAGTCTCTCATAGACGTTTGTTGTCTGAAACCTATAGTTTGGGATGAATAGTTTGTTATTTCAGGTTTTTATGAGCTAGGTTTCATAGTATTTCGTAGGTGTGTGTTGTCTGAAACTTATGATTTGGGATATGTAAATTACTATTTCGGGCTTTTCTGAACTAGATTTCTTAGTCTTTCGTTGATGTGTGATGTCTGAAACCTATGATTTGGGATGTGTGGGTTGCTATTTTTTGACTTTTCTGAGCTGGATTTCTTAGTCTTTCATAGGTATGTGTTGTCTGAAACCTATGATTTGGGATGGATGGTTTGCTATTTTTGACTTTTCTGAGCTGGATTTCTTACCCTTTCATAGGCGTGTGTTGTCAGAAAATTATGATTGGGATGTGTAGTTTGCAAGTTGGACTTTTCAGAGCTAGGATTCTTAGTCTCTCATAGGCGTTTGCTGTCTGAAACCTATAGTTTGGGATGAATAGTTTGCTATTTCAGGCTTTTATGAGCTAGGTTTCCTAGTATTTCGTAGGTGAATGTTGTCTGAAACTTATGATTTGGGATATGTAAATTACTATTTCGGGCTTTTCTGAACTAGATTTCTTAGTCTTTCGTTGGTGTGTGTTGTCTGAAACCTATGATTTGGGATGGGTGGATTGCTATTTTTGACTTTTCTGAGCTGGATTTCTTAGCCGTTCATAGGTGAGTGTTGTCTGAAACTTATGATTTGGGATGGTTAATTTGCTATTTCCGGCTTTTATTAGCGAGGTTTCTTACCCTTTCATAGGTGTGTCTTGTCAGAAGACTTATCATGAGCGCTCATGATAAGCTAAGCTAACCTAACTTAAACATGGTAAAAAGATTAAATTAGGTTAGGTTAGGCTAGATTAAGTTAGGTTAGGTTAAGTTAGGTTAGGTTAGATTCAGTTAGGTTAGGTTAATTTAGGTTAGGTCTGGTTAGCCTACGTACGCGCGCGTACGTAGGCTAACCAGATCTAAACTAACCTAACCTAACTTAATCTAACCTAACCTAACCTAACTTAACCTAACCTAACTTAATCTAGCCTAACCTAACCTAATTTAATCTTTTTACCATGTTTAAGTTAGGTTAGCTTAGCTTATCATGAGCGCTCATGATAAGTTAACCTAACCTAACCTAACTTAAACATGGAGAAATGTTTCTAATTATTTATTAATATTTATTTATACCTAACCTAACCTAGCCTATTGTTTTTGGTGGTTAGATTATGAACTGAATTTAAGAAAAATTAGAAATAAAGTGAAACTTTTTATCTTCATGGTAAATAATCACAATCATAGTATAGCCATTCCTATCTTCTATGGAAAAATTTAGAATTGAACTTTAAATTTTTTATGTCTTTGAGAAATTAGGAACTGAAATGAAAGCTTATTCATTTCCAATGGTAAATTTCAGAATTGAGCTAACTTTTTTTCTCTTCTCTAAGAAAATTCAGAAGAGAACTTGTACATTTTGCAGTTCTTCGAGAAAACTCAGAATTGAAGTGGAGCCAGAATTAAAGTGGAGCTCCATATCTTCATGAAGAATATTCACAATCAAAGTATAACTTTTCCTATCTTCTATGAAAAATTTGGAACAGAACTTTAAATTTTTTCATCTCTTTGAGAAAAGTCGGAACTGAATTTAAGAAAATTTATAATTAAAGTGAAACTTTTTATCTTCATGGAAAATAATCACAATCATAAAATAACTTTTCCTATCTTCTACGGAAAAATTTAGAACTGAACTTTAAATTTTTTATTGGGGAAATTAGAATTGAATTGTGTTCTTTGGTAAAATTCAGAATAGAACTTGAATATTCACGATCAAAGTATAACTTTTCCTATCTTCTATGAAAAATTTGGAACAGAACTTTAAATTTCTTCATCTCTTTGAGAAAAAAATCTGAATTGAAGTGGAAATTTTTATATTATTTTGGGAAAATAGATTTGATCAATAACTTATTTCATTTTCATTGAGAAAATTCAGAATCGAAATTGAACTTTTCTTCTTCCGGGGAAATATTTAGAACAGAACTTTAAATTTTTCTTGGACGGTTATGTGTCTTGGTCAATTTATTTGATGTTTTCATGGATGTCAACAGTAATTTATGTTTGTTTTATGGTTTTTGTCAGTGAGAATGGAAAACAGTATTTTTCTCACTTGAAAAAACAGGAATTTTGTCACATTTATGGATGTTTCTTGGATGGTTATGTGTGTTGGTCAATTTATTTGATGTTTTTCATGGATGTCAACAGTAATTTATGTCTGTTTTATGGTTTTTGTCAGTGAGAATGGAAAAACAGGAAATTTCTCACTTTGATGGATTATTGAGTCTAACGGCTACCGGAGTCAATGACCTAAATTTCCAAAGGTGTTGATGTTGTTGTTGTTTTGGGCAAGTGCACGTTCGAGGTGAATGTTATGCCGTCATTGGGAATTTGGAACACCTGTGCTGTCGACCTCAATTCCCCTTTCGTGAATCAATAATTCCCCTTAGAAACAACAAATTAATTCCCCTTTCTTGACGGATCAATCAACCAATGACATCATCTGTCAGACCTTAAAAATTTTCGCCTAGAAACGATTCTCCAGGAATAGATCCAAGTCATTAATGTCTTTGCCTCGGAAACAACTCTACTGGTCGAACTCCAAAAGATATTAATAAACATTGCCAATGGAAACAATTCTCAAAGAAACATCTTAGCGATGAATTGTTTTAGCGTGGGAATCAGGTTTCTTAGTAATTTGAAATGTGTCAGCGCAGAGATGCCAAAAACAAAAGGAACACGCTGAAATTACGTTTAGGGAATATTGGGGCGAAACCGATTTAGACATTTTATGGAATTATTTCGGCGAAACAGTTAGAGACATTTTAAAAGATGATTTAAAAGATGATTTTAGAAGAGGATTTGAGGGTGAAACTCTGTGGTCGTTATAATACACAAGTTCCATTTGAACAGTGTTGTGAGGTCCCCTACCACAACCCCAAAGGGTTCCGATCCCCCCACCCCAACTCCAAAGGAAGCCCCCGGTCCTCAAAGGTTCTCCGGGCTCCCAAAGGGCCTCCGGTGCCCCAAAGGCTCCTGAGCCACCATTTTAATACTTTTTTAAGGCTTTATTATATCTTTTCAGAACAAATTATTATTTTAGGGAATTATTTCGGCGAAACAGTTAGAGACATTTTAAAAGATGATTTTTGAAGAGATTTTAGAAGAGGATTTGAGGGTGAAACTCTGTGGTCGTTATAATACACAAGTTCCATTTGAACAGTGTTGTGAGGTCCTCTATCCCCAACCCCAAAGGGTTCCGATCCCACTACCCCAACCCCGAAGGAAGCCCCTGGTCCTCAAAGGTCCCCCAAGCTCCTAAAGAACCACCCGGCCCTCAAGGGCCCCCCCAGACCCTCAAAGGCCCTCCCCGGGCCCCGTCTTTCGTTGATGTGTGTTGTCTGAAACCTATGATTTGGGGTGTATGGGTTGCTATTTTTGACTTTTCTGAGTTGGATTTCTTAGTCTTTCATAGGTATGTGTTGTCTGAAACCTATGATTTGGGATGGATGGTTTGCTATTTTTGACTTTTCTGAGCTGGATTTCTTACCCTTTCATAGGCGTGTGTTGTCTGAAACTTATGATTTGGGATATGTAAATTACTATTTCGGGCTTTTCTGAGCTAGATTTCTTAGTCCCTCATAGGTGTTTGTTGCCTGAAACCTATAGTTTGGGATGAGTAGTTTGCTTTTGGACTTTTCAGAGCTGGATTTCTTAGCCGTTCGTAGGTGTGTGTTGTCTGAAACTTATGATTTGGGATATGTAAATTACTATTTCGGGCTTTTCTAAGCTAGATTTCTTAGTCTTTCGTTGGTGTGTCTTGTCAGAAAATTATGATTTGGGATGTGTAGTTTTCTAGTTGGACTTTTCAGAGCTAGGATTCTTAGTCTCTCATAGGTGTTTGTTGTCTGAAACCTATAGTTTGGGATGAGTAGTTTGCTATTTCAGGCTTTTCTGAGCTAAGGTTTCTTAGTATTTCGTAGGTGTGTGTTGTCTGAAACTTATGATTTGGGATATGTAAATTACTATTTCAGGCTTTTCTGAGCTAAGGTTTCATAGTATTTTGTAGGTGAATGTTGTCTGAAACTTATGATTTGGGATGAGTAGTTTGCTTTTTCAGGCTTTTCTGAGCTAAGGTTTCTTAGTATTTCGTAGGTGTGTGTTGTCTGAAACTTATGATTTGAGGTGTGTAATTTGCTATTTCAGGCTTTTCTGAGCTAAGGTTTCATAGTATTTCGTAGGTGAATGTTGTCTGAAACTTATGATTTGGGATATGTAAATTACTATTTCGGGCTTTTCTAAGCTAGATTTCCTAGTCTTTCGTTGGTGTGTGTTGTCTGAAACCTATGATTTGGGATGGGTGGATTGCTATTTTTGACTTTTCTGAGCTGGATTTCTTAGCCTTTCATAGGTGTGTGTTGTCTGAAACCTATGATTTGGGATGGTTAATTTGCTATTTTTGACTTTTCTGAGCTAGATTTCTTAGTCTTTCGTTGGTGTGTGTTGTCTGAAACCTATGATTTGGGATGTGTGGGTTGCTATTTTTGACTTTTCTGAGCTGGATTTCTTAGCCTTTCATAGGCGTTTGTTGTCTGAAACTTCTAGTTTGGGATGAATAGTTTGCTATTTCAGGCTTTTCTGAGCTAAGGTTTCATAGAATTTCGTAGGTGAATGTTGTCTGAAACTTATGATTTGGGATATGTAAATTACTATTTCGGGCTTTTCTAAGCTAGATTTCTTAGTCTTTCGTTGGTGTGTGTTGTCTGAAACCTATGATTTGGGATGGTTAATTTGCTATTTTTGACTTTTCTGAGCTAGGTTTCTTAGCCATTCATAGGTGTGTGCTGTCAGAAAATTACGATTTGGGATTTGTAGTTTGCTTTTTGGACTTTTCAGAGCTAGGATTCATAGTCCCTCATAGGTGTTTGTTGTCTGAAACCTATAGTTTGGGATGAGTAGTTTGCTATTTCAGGCTTTTTTGAGCTAAGGTTTCTTAGTATTTCATAGGTGTGTGTTGTCTGAAACTTATGATTTGAGGTGTGTAATTTGCTATTTCCGACTTTTCATAACCAGATTTCTTAGTCCCTCGTAGGTGTGTGGTGTCTGAAACCTATGATTTGGGATGTGTGGGTTGCTATTTTTTGACTTTTCAGAGCTGGATTTTTAGCCTTTCGTAGATGTGTGTTGACTGAAACCTATGATTTGGGAATGAGTGGTTTGCTATTTTTGACTTTTCTGAGCGAGATTTCTTAGCCTTTCATAGATGTGTGCTTTCAGAAAATTATGATTTGGGAGGTGTAGTTTGCTTTTTGGACTTTTCAGAGCTAGGATTCTTAGTCCCTCATAGGTGTTTGTTGTCTGAAACTTCTAGTTTGGGATGAGTAGTTGGCTATTTCAGGCTTTTCTGAGCTAAGGTTTCTTAGTATTTCGTAGGTGAATGTTGTGTGAAACTTATGATTTGGGATATGTAAATTACTATTTCGGGCTTTTCTGAGTTGGATTTCTTAGTTTTTCATAGGTATGTGTTGTCTGAAACCTATGATTTGAGATGGGTGGTTTGCTATTTTTGTCTTTTCTGAGCTGGATTTCTTACCCTTTCATAGGTGTGTGTCGTCAGAAAATTATGATTTTGGATGTGTAGTTTGCTAGTTGGACTTTTCAGAGCTAGGATTCTTAGTCTCTCATAGACGTTTGTTGTCTGAAACCTATAGTTTGGGATGAATAGTTTGTTATTTCAGGTTTTTATGAGCTAGGTTTCATAGTATTTCGTAGGTGTGTGTTGTCTGAAACTTATGATTTGGGATATGTAAATTACTATTTCGGGCTTTTCTGAACTAGATTTCTTAGTCTTTCGTTGATGTGTGATGTCTGAAACCTATGATTTGGGATGTGTGGGTTGCTATTTTTTGACTTTTCTGAGCTGGATTTCTTAGTCTTTCATAGGTATGTGTTGTCTGAAACCTATGATTTGGGATGGATGGTTTGCTATTTTTGACTTTTCTGAGCTGGATTTCTTACCCTTTCATAGGCGTGTGTTGTCAGAAAATTATGATTGGGATGTGTAGTTTGCAAGTTGGACTTTTCAGAGCTAGGATTCTTAGTCTCTCATAGGCGTTTGCTGTCTGAAACCTATAGTTTGGGATGAATAGTTTGCTATTTCAGGCTTTTATGAGCTAGGTTTCCTAGTATTTCGTAGGTGAATGTTGTCTGAAACTTATGATTTGGGATATGTAAATTACTAATTCGGGCTTTTCTGAACTAGATTTCTTAGTCTTTCGTTGGTGTATGTTGTCTGAAACCTATGATTTGGGATGGGTGGATTGCTATTTTTGACTTTTCTGAGCTGGATTTCTTAGCCGTTCATTGGTGTGTGTTGTCTGAAACTTATGATTTGGGATGGTTAATTTGCTATTTCCGGCTTTTATTAGCTAGGTTTCTTAGCCTTTCATAGGTGTGTGTTGTCAGAAAATTATGATTTGGGATGTGTAGTTTGCTATTTGGACTTTTCAGAGCTAGGATTCTTAGTCCCTCATAGGTGTTTGTTGTCTGAAACCTATAGTTTGGGATGAGTAGTTTGCTATTTTTGACTTTTCTGAGCTAAGGTTTCTAAGTATTTCGTAGGTGTGTGTTGTCTGAAACTTTTGATTTGGGATGTGTAATTTGCTATTTCCGACTTTTCATAGCCAGATTTCTTAGTCTTTCGTAGGTGTGTGTTGTCTGAAACCTATGATTTGGGTTGTGTGGGTTGCTATTTTTTGACTTTTCAGAGCTGGATTTCTTAGCCTTTCGTAGGGGTGTGTTGACTGAAACCTATGATTTGGGATGAGTGGTTTGCTATTTTTGACTTTTCTGAGCTAGATTTCTTAGCCTTTCATATGTGTGTGCTTTCAGAAAATTATGATTTGGGAGGTGTAGTTTGCTTTTTGGACTTTTCAGAGCTAGGATTCTTAGTCACTCATAGGTGTTTGTTGTCTGAAACTTCTAGTTTGGGATGAGTTGACTATTTCAGGCTTTTCTGAGCTAAGATTTCTTAGTATTTCGTAGGTGAATGTTGTCTGAAACTTATGATTTGGGATATGTAAATTACTATTTCGGGCTTTTCTAAGCTAGATTTCTTGTCTTTCGTTGGTGTGTGTTGTCTGAAACCTATGATTTGGGATGTGTGGGTTGCTATTTTTTGACTTTTCTGAGCTGGATTTCTTAGCCTTTCATAGGTGTGTGTTGACTGAAACCTATGATTTGGGATGAGTGGTTTGCTATTTTTGACTTTTCTGAGCTAGATTTCTTAGCCTTTCATAGGTGTGTGCTGTCAGAAAATTATGATTTGGGATTTGTAGTTTGCTTTTTGGACTTTTCAGAGCTAGGATTCTTAGTCCCTCATAGGTGTTTGTTGTCTGAAACCTACAGTTTGGGATGAGTAGTTGGCTATTTCAGGCTTTTCTGAGCTAAGGTTTCTTAGTATTTCGTAGGTGTGTGTTGTCTGAAACTTATGATTTGAGGTATGTAATTTGCTATTTCCGACATGATCAATTCTATTTCCCCAAAATAATATAAAAAGTTTCCACTTCAGTTCAGATTTTTCTCAAAGAGATGAAAAATTTTAAAATACTGTTCCAAATTTTTCAATGAAGATAGAAAACTTCAAGTTCTCTTCTGAATTTTACCAAAGAACACAATTCAATTCTAATTTCTCCAGAGAAAATAAAAAGCTTCCACTTCAGTTTTAAGTTCACCAAGACATAACAAATTTAAAGTTTAGTTCAAATTTTTCCGTAGAAGATAGGAAAAGTTATACTATGATTTGTGATTATTTTCCATGAAGATAAAAAGTTTCACTTTAATTCTAAATTTTCTTAAATTCAGTTCCGACTTTTCTCAAAGAGATGAAAAAATTTTAAATACTGTTCCAAATTTTTCATAGAAGATAGAAAAGTTCAAGCTCTCTTTTGAATTTTACCCAAGAACACAATTCAATTCTAATTTCTCTAGAGAAAATATGAATCTTCCACTTCAGTTTCAAGTTCACCAAGACATAAAAAATATAAAGTTCACTTCTAAATTTTTCCGTAGAAGATAGGAAAAGTTATACTATGATTGTGATTATTTTCCATGAAGATAAAAATTTTCACTTTAATTCTAAATTTTCTTAAATTCAATTCCGACCTTTCTCAAAGAGATGAAAAAATTTAAAGTTCTGTTCCAAATATTTCCCCGGAAGAAGAAAAGTTCAATTTCGATTCTGAATTTTCTCAATGAAAATGAAATAAGTTATTGATCAAATCTATTTTCCCAAAATAATATAAAAATTTCCACTTCAATTCAGATTTTTTTCTCAAAGAGATGAAGAAATTTAAAGTTCTGTTCCAAATTTTTCATAGAAGATAGGAAAAGTTATACTTTGATCGTGAATATTCAAGTTCTATTCTGAATTTTACCAAAGAACACAATTCAATTCTAATTTCCCCAATAAAAAATTTAAAGTTCAGTTCTAAATTTTTCCGTAGAAGATAGGAAAAGTTATTTTATGATTGTGATTATTTTCCATGAAGATAAAAAGTTTCACTTTAATTATAAATTTTCTTAAATTCAGTTCCGACTTTTCTCAAAGAGATGAAAAAATTTAAAGTTCTGTTCCAAATTTTTCATAGAAGATAGGAAAAGTTATACTTTGATTGTGAATATTCTTCATGAAGATATGGAGCTCCACTTTAATTCTGGCTCCACTTCAGTTCTGAGTTTTCTCGAAGAACTGCAAAATGTACAAGTTCTCTTCTGAATTTTCTTAGAGAAGAGAAAAAAAGTTAGCTCAATTCTGAAATTTACCATTGAAAATGAATAAGTTTTCATTTCAGTTCCTAATTTCTCAAAGACATAAAAAATTTAAAGTTCAATTCTAAATTTTTCCATAGAAGATAGGAATGGCTATACTATGATTGTGATTATTTACCATGAAGATAAAAAGTTTCACTTTATTTATAAATTTTCTTAAATTCAGTTCATAATCTAACCACCAAAAACAATAGGCTAGGTTAGGTTAGGTATAAATAAATATTAATAAATAATTAGAAACATTTCTCCATGTTTAAGTTAGGTTAGGTTAGGTTAACTTATCATGAGCGCTCATGATAAGCTAAGCTAACCTAATTTAAACATGGTAAAAAGATTAAATTAGGTTAGGTTAGGCTAGATTAAGTTAGGTTAGGTTAAGTTAGGTTAGGTTAGGTTAGATTAAGTTAGGTTAGGTTAGTTTAGATTAGGTCTGGTTAGCCTACGTACGCGCGCGTACGTAGGCTAACCAGACCTAACCTAAATTAACCTAACCTAACTGAATCTAACCTAACCTAACTTAACCTAACTTAATCTAGCCTAACCTAACCTAATTTAATCTTTTTACCATGTTTAAGTTAGGTTAGCTTAGCTTATCATGAGCGCTCATGATAAGTTTTCTGACAAGACACACCTATGAAAGGCTAAGAAACCTAGCTAATAAAAGCCGGAAATAGTAAATTAACCATCCCAAATCATAAGTTTCAGACAACACACACCAATGAACGGCTAAGAAATCCAGCTCAGAAAAGTCAAAAATAGCAAACCACCCATCCCAAATCATAGGTTTCAGACAACACATACCTATGAAAGACTAAGAAATCTAGTTCAGAAAAGCCCGAAATAGTAATTTACATATCCCAAATCATAAGTTTCAGACAACATTCACCTACGAAATACTAGGAAACCTAGCTCATAAAAGCCTGAAATAGCAAACTATTCATCCCAAACTATAGGTTTCAGACAGCAAACGCCTATGAGAGACTAAGAATCCTAGCTCTGAAAAGTCCAACTTGCAAACTACACATCCCAATCATAATTTTCTGACAACACACGCCTATGAAAGGGTAAGAAATCCAGCTCAGAAAAGTCAAAAATAGCAAACCATCCATCCCAAATCATAGGTTTCAGACAACACATACCTATGAAAGACTAAGAAATCCAGCTCAGAAAAGTCAAAAAATAGCAACCCACACATCCCAAATCATAGGTTTCAGACATCACACATCAACGAAAGACTAAGAAATCTAGCTCAGAAAAGCCCGAAATAGTAATTTACATATCCCAAATCATAAGTTTCAGACAACACACACCTACGAAATACTATGAAACCTAGCTCATAAAAGCCTGAAATAGCAAACTATTCATCCCAAACTATAGGTTTCAGACAACAAACGTCTATGAGAGACTAAGAATCCTAGCTCTGAAAAGTCCAACTAGCAAACTACACATCCCAAATCATAATTTTCTGACAACACACACCTATGAAAGGGTAAGAAATCCAGCTCAGAAAAGACAAAAATAGCAAACCACCCATCTCAAATCATAGGTTTCAGACAACACATACCTATGAAAGACTAAGAAATCCAACTCAGAAAAGCCCGAAATAGTAATTTACATATCCCAAATCATAAGTTTCAGACAACATTAACCTACGAAATACTAAGAAACCTTAGCTCAGAAAAGCCTGAAATAGCCAACTACTCATCCCAAACTAGAAGTTTCAGACAACAAACACCTATGAGGGACTAAGAATCCTAGCTCTGAAAAGTCCAAAAAGCAAACTACACCTCCCAAATCATAATTTTCTGAAAGCACACACATATGAAAGGCTAAGAAATTTCGCTCAGAAAAGTCAAAAATAGCAAACCACTCATTCCCAAATCATAGGTTTCAGTCAACACACACCTACGAAAAGCTAAGAAATCCAGCTCTAAAAAGTCAAAAAATAGCAACCCACACATCCCAAATCATAGGTTTCAGACACCACACACCTACGAAAGACTAAGAAATCTGGTTATGAAAAGTTGGAAATAGCAAATTACACACCTCAAATCATAAGTTTCAGACAACACAAACCTATGAAATACTAAGAAACCTTAGCTCAGAAAAGCCTGAAATAGCAAACCCTTCGTCCCAAACTATAGGTTTCAGACAACAAACACCTATGAGGGACTATGAATCCTAGCTCTGAAAAGTCCAAAAAGCAAACTACAAATCCCAAATCGTAATTTTCTGACAGCACACACCTATGAATGGCTAAGAAACCTAGCTCAGAAAAGTCAAAAATAGCAAATTAACCATCCCAAATCATAGGTTTCAGACAACACACACCAACGAAAGACTAAGAAATCTAGCTTAGAAAAGCCCGAAATAGTAATTTACATATCCCAAATCATAAGTTTCAGACAACATTCACCTACGAAATACTATGAAACCTTAGCTCAGAAAAGCCTGAAATAGCAAACTATTCATCCCAAACTAGAAGTTTCAGACAACAAACGCCTATGAAAGGCTAAGAAATCCAGCTCAGAAAAGTCAAAAATAGCAACCCACACATCCCAAATCATAGGTTTCAGACAACACACACCAACGAAAGACTAAGAAATCTAGCTCAGAAAAGTCAAAAATAGAAAATTAACCATCCCAAATCATAGGTTTCAGACAACACACACCTATGAAAGGCTAAGAAATCCAGCTCAGAAAAGTCAAAAATAGCAATCCACCCATCCCAAATCATAGGTTTCAGACAACACACACCAACGAAAGACTAGGAAATCTAGCTTAGAAAAGCCCGAAATAGTAATTTAGATATCCCAAATCATAAGTTTTAGACAACATTCACCTACGAAATACTATGAAACCTTAGCTCAGAAAAGCCTGAAATAGCAAATTACACACCTCAAATCATAAGTTTCAGACAACACACACCTACGAAATACTAAGAAACCTTAGCTCAGAAAAGCCTGAAAAAGCAAACTACTCATCCCAAATCATAAGTTTTAGACAACATTCACCTACAAAATACTATGAAACCTTAGCTCAGAAAAGCCTGAAATAGTAATTTACATTTCCCAAATCATAAGTTTCAGACAACACACACCTACGAAATACTAAGAAACCTTAGCTCAGAAAAGCCTGAAATAGCAAACTACTCATCCCAAACTATAGGTTTCAGACAACAAAAACCTATGAGAGACTAAGAATCCTAGCTCTGAAAAGTCCAACTAGAAAACTACACATCCCAAATCATAATTTTCTGACAAGACACACCAACGAAAGACTAAGAAATCTAGCTTAGAAAAGCCCGAAATAGTAATTTACATATCCCAAATCATAAGTTTCAGACAACACACACCTACGAACGGCTAAGAAATCCAGCTCTGAAAAGTCCAAAAGCAAACTACTCACCCCAAACTATAGGTTTCAGACAACAAACACCTATGAAAGGCTAAGAAATCTAGCTCAGAAAAGTCAAAAATAGTAATTTACATATCCCAAATCATAAGTTTCTGACAACACACACCTATGAAAGGCTAAGAAACCTAGCTCAGAAAAGTCAAAAATAGCAAACTACTCATCCCAAACTATAGGTTTCAGGCAACAAACACCTATGAGGGACTAAGAAATCTAGCTCAGAAAAGCCCGAAATAGTAATTTACATATCCCAAATCATAAGTTTCAGACAACACACACCTATGAAAGGGTAAGAAATCCAGCTCAGAAAAGTCAAAAATAGCAAACCATCCATCTCAAATCATAGGTTTCAGACAACACATACCTATGAAAGACTAAGAAATCCAACTCAGAAAAGTCAAAAATAGCAACCCATACACCCCAAATCATAGGTTTCAGACAACACACATCAACGAAAGACGGGGCCCGGGGAGGGCCTTTGAGGGTCTGGGGGGGGCCTTGAGGGCCGGGTGGTCCTTTGGGAGCTTGGGGGACCTTTGAGGACCAGGGGCTTCCTTCGGGGTTGGGGTAGTGGGATCGGAACCCTTTGGGGTTGGGGATAGAGGACGACACTGTCAAATGTCACGACACTGTTCAAATGGAACTTGTGTATTATAACGACCACAGAGTTTCACCCTCAAATCCTCTTCTAAAATCTCTTCAAAAATCATCTTTTAAAATGTCTCTAACTGTTTCTCCGAAATAATTCCCTAAAATAATAATTTGTTCTGAAAAGATATAATAAAGCCTTAAAAAAGTATTAAAATGGTGGCTCAGGAGCCTTTGGGGCACCGGGGGCCCTTTGGGAGCCCGGAGAATCTTTGAGGACCGGGGGCTTCCTTTGGGGTTGGGCGGGGGGATCGGAACCCTTTGGGGTTGTGGTAGGGGACCTCACAACACTGTTCAAATGGAACTTGTGTATTATAACGACCACAGAGTTTCACCCTCAAATCCTCTTCTAAAATCATCTTTTAAATCATCTTTTAAAATGTCTCTAACTGTTTCGCCGAAATAATTCCATTAAATGTCTAAATCGGTTTCGCTCAAATAATCCCAAACGTAATTTCAGCGTGTTCCTTTTGTTTTTGGCATCTCTGCGCTGACACATTTCAAATTACTATGAAACCTGATTCCCACGCTAAAACAATTCATCGCTAAGATGTTTCTTTGAGAATTGTTTCCATTGGCAATGTTTATTAATATCTTTTGGAGTTCGACCAGTAGAGTTGTTTTCCGAGGCAAAGACATTAATGACTTGGATCTATTCCTGGAGAATCGTTTCTAGGCGAAAATTTTTAAGGTCTGACAGATGATGTCATTGGTTGATTGATCTGTCAAGAAAGGGGAATTAATTTGTTGTTTCTAAGGGGAATTATTGATTCACGAAAGGGGAATTGAGGTCGACAGCACAGGTGTTCCAAATTCCCAATGACGGCATAACATTCACCTCGAACGTGCACTTGCCCAAAACAACAACAACATCAACACCTTTGGAAATTTAGGTCATTGACTCCGGTAGCCGTTAGACTCAATAATCCATCAAAGTGAGAAAGTTCCTGTTTTTCCATTCTCACTGACAAAAACCATAAAACAGACATAAATTACTGTTGACATCCATGAAAAACATCAAACAAATTGACCAACACACATAACCATCCAAGAAACATCCATATATGTGACAAAATTCCTGTTTTTTCAAGTGAGAAAAATACTGTTTTTCCATTCTCACTGACAAAAACCATAAACAAACATAAATTACTGTTGACATCCATGAAAAACATCAAATAAATTGACCAAGACACAACCGTCCAAGAAAACATCCATCAATGTGAGAAAATTCCTGTTTTTTCATTCTCACTGACAAAAACCATAAAACAGACATAAATTGATGTTGACATCCATGAAAAACATCAAATAAATTGACCAACACACATAACCGTCCATGAAACAACCATCAATGTGAGAAAATTCCTGTTTTTTCAAGTGAGAAAAATACTGTTTTTCCATTCTCACTGACAAAAACCATAAAACAGACATAAATTACTGTTGACATCCATGAAAAACATCAAATAAATTGACCAACACACATAACCATCCAAGAAAACATCCATCAATGTGAGAAAATTCCTGTTTTTTCAAGTGAGAAAAATCCTGTTTTTTTATTCTCAGTGAGAAAACCATTAACCACGTGTCCTTAAATGAAGAGAGTTAGGCTATGGATCGACAGCCCACACCTGGGACCTCTGGGCCAGCCCCTAGGGAAAATATTACTCCAACTTGAACATCAGGAATGAGTCTTAGATTGGATCCCTTTTCGATGAAGACTAGCGTGTCCCTAAGGACAAGATTTATGAATGCAAAAACTCGCCTCAAATGGGATTCAGGAATATCCGCACAATATCTAAGACTTCAAAGCTTAAATAATATTTTAAAACACTACAAGAATGCAATCTAGGTCGTCTGGCTCTATCGGAGGCTCGACCGCTTGGTTCTGGATAAAATAAACTGGATGGAGGTTTAACTATCAACTACAGTGAACTATCACTTAGATTTGCCCTATTGATGACAAAAGAAACCTCTGAAGCTTTACTGCAGTGGACGCCAATATCACCTAGAATCCTAAAAGACTGCTACATAAGTGCTCATGCAACTTGTCAGTAGTAGTAAGTAATAGACGTACCAATGGCACGTGTGACGAACCAAAGGATGAATTTTGCAGAACACTTGATTCTGTAGTCAATGGCTTACCATAGAATGACAAAGAATATTTCCTTAAGGTCTATATAAGAATATAGACCTTAGCGAAAAAGTAGGGAATAATCGATTTTTCTATCCCCGGGCTCTTGGTGAGCATGACCTGGGCCAATGAAACGATAATGGAGCTTACCGATAGACTGACTTCGCACCTCTCAACGACATTGTCATCAGAAGTACCCTGTTTCCCCATTTGGATAGTCACAACTGTTCCTTGGCATCTCTCGACGGTCAAATCCAAAATCAGATTGACCCCTGTTTACCGAGCAAAATGTGGATAACAAGCCTACTTGATATAAGGTGTTACCTGTGGCTCAGACCAAAATCTAATGGCGGCAAAATTCTACTTTAAATGCGAAGTGAATAAAAACATCCGGCAGGATCCTTAAGTCTAGGATTTTGAGATATCGCTGGTTAGAGATTCTATCCAAGCCTCTAAGTTGGAAATACGAATGGATTTGAAGACCTGTCTTCACCAGATAATACTGATAGTGAAGATAAATAAAAGTGCAAATAGAATTAAAATCCTTTTAGTAGACAGTGATGATGATAACAGTGATAGAAATTCACAAAAATACCAGATATTTCGGTCACATATGCAGTGACCGTCATCAGTAGTAAAACTAAACTAAAACAATTTAAAACAGTAGTTTATATAAAAAATCAAATACAACTACATATTGTTTAACTATCTAATTCTTTTCATGGCAAAGGTGGAAGCTAGCCTCTTTGACCATCTTGGATTCGGTTCATTAGCGCTCAATGATATAACACTTGCACAGAGGTCATTTACATTGGGTGAATTGAACTTTACTCTGTCAGATTTTAATAAATTATCGTAGATAAAATTTAGCCCAAATTCACCTTTGTCACGATTCAAAGCAATGTTTTTGAATAAGAATTTCTTTATTTCAAGCGAAAATTTCGCTTTAAACCCCGATCCCTAGAAATCAAAGGGACATTATCGAACAAAATAAAATGGTCTGGAAAATTGAAAATATGTTCTGAAAGGGCTGAAGTAAAATCTTCAGACTTAGAATCTTGCTTTGAAGCCGAAGAAATAGAATCTTTATGCTGTAACAATCTCATTTCCAAATTCTAGTTAGTATGTCCCACATATGAGCTTCCGCAAGTACATGGGATCTGATAGACCCCACTTTGTTGCCCCAATGAAGTTAGGTCCTTCTCAGAATTTAGAAAACTACACGAAGTATTATTACTCTTTAAAGCTATCTTTAAACCATTACTCTGTAAAATTCTTTTAAGTTTTTCACTTAGCCCGGGTACATATGGTAAGGAACAAAATACATCCTTCTCCCGAGATGTTTCCAAGACTTTCTTAGAAATCTCTAGAAACCTTTTTCTTCTCTTTGAAAAAGTCTGGTTAATTAACCACTCTGGATACATGTTGCTTATTAGTATTTTTCTTAGAAAAGACAACTGTTCCTCAAAAAATTTTGGAGAGCAAATACTAAAGATCCGGTCAGTTAAAGAAAGTGAACAAACCAAGAAAAGCAATAAGCTGTGCATCCACGATTTTGCGACAGCCATGTGATAGCGAAACAGAACCAAGGCCAGTGGTTACATCACCAAATATGTGAAGAAAACGATAAACGAAAAAAAAAAAAAATAAAAGCACTTCTTATCAAGAGGAATTACCTAATCGCCAGATGATCAATAGTAAAGAATAAAGAGCCGCAGATAAAGCAGTTCAAAAGATCGCCAGAAAACACCAGAAAAACTGGATTCAGTGGAAGAGATCCAGGCAAAGGAAACAGCAAAGAGAGGCGATTCAAGAGCCAATGAAATTGCTGGCAATTTGACACGGATCGGTAAAAGACCCCTTGGGCAACCTTGTAACCAAACAGTTTACCATAAACAAATTATGACTCGTTACTTCGAAAAACAGTTTCACAGACTTCTCCCAGACAACCCAGTAGAGATTCCAGCAAGACAATTATTGGCCTTAAATCAAACAGTTTGTGGTAACGAAATGTAAGTAAGGAGTGACGCGGCTCAGTAGTAACCAATACCCTGAAAACGGAATTTTGATACCAATAGATATTTCAGAGAATTGGCTTATTGTGCTGATTCCATATGGAAGTTTCATTAAGTTTAGTGTTACCTATCAAAGGCTACGAGCCTCAGACAATTTGATTATTTTGGAAAAAGGGGGGAAACACCCCGTAAAGGGCTAGGCACACGTAACTGATTTCTGGAACCGATTTCAGCATCAGTGGACAAACGATAGCGGTAAGAAAAATTTGTCGAAAAAAAAATTTATTGCGCGAAATTTTCAAAAAAAAAATCATAGACACAAATAGTCAACTGGAGTTTATTAGTAGTTGCTTGATTGATCTCAGCTTAGTTCTAAGTTTAGTTCTCAGCTCAGTAGTGGGGTCTTTCATCACAGATACATCTGGCTGACTATTTATTTGTATCCCTGTTTTTTTTTGTGATAATCATGATGAAAATCAGCACTGATTTTGTAAATCGGCACCTAAAACTAGGAAATTTTTCAAGCTCAAATCGACGCCGATTTCTTTTATAGTCGGCGCTGATTTTGAAATCAGTCCCCGAAATCAGCTGCGTGTGTCCAGCCCTTAAAAGCCAAAGAATTATAATAAAAATCACACCGCAAGATTCATCTTACCAGAGAACCCTACTATAGAGATTTCAAGCTTCTATTTGCAAAAAAGTAGAATTTTTTGTTCTTCACGAGAAGTAAAGTTCTAGTGCTCTTTTTAAGTGACCAAAAAGATTAAAGGGCAACTAGCCCCCCCGCCCCTTCTACCCAAAATCGTTCGATCAAACTTTGATATAGCTATTTTGTTCAGGATAGTTGAAAGGCCCAATAACTATGCCTTTGGAGATAAAATAACCCCCCACAGACCCAGGGGAAAGATTTTTAAGTTATAAAATTTACCCATTGTTTACTTACAGTATTTATTGTTGGGAAGTATGCATACATTTTTCGGTAGAGGGGAGGGGGGTAAATTCTGCTTTTTACCTCGGGGAAATTTTCCATGGGGAAGGAATTTGACAGGGGGTGAATTTTTCAGGAGAAATTTTACACTGGAGGAACTTGCCAAAATTCCTATACGAGATTCTTTTTATATGTTTTGCTTTCTCTTTGCCGGCTCAATTTTACGCTTGGAGATGTTAAGGTTAATTGTCCTGGGTAAGTTTTCACTGGGATTGAATTGCCTAGAGGATATTTTCCGTGGGGATGGAGATTTTTCCGTGGAAGTGGAGCCAGATTTCCTGACATTATTTAGAAAACCATCAGAAATTAAATGAAAAACAAGCTTCTTCAACTGAAATTAAGGAGCAACATTAAAACTTAAAACGAACAGAAACTATTATGTATATGAGGGGATTTGCCCCCTCCTCAAAATATCACTTTCTACGCTAAAGTTTAAATTTTGTCCCAATCCTTTAAGAACGACTATAAAAATTAAAAGAATAAAAAGCTTTGTTTAAACAACTAGAAATCTTTAGCCCGAAGTGAGGCGTTGAGGAGGGGACAACCCCCGTCGAATACGTAATAATATCTGTTCATTTTAAATTTTAACGTTGTACCTTACTTTCAGTTGAAAGAACTTGTTTTTTTTTTAATTTAATATCAATAGGAATCTGCCATCATCCACCAAAACTACAACAATAGCAAAGAATTTGAAAATGGGAAGTCGCTTAAAACTGAAAAACTGCTTAAAAACTAAATATGCGCAGAAATGATTAAAACTACCGCTCTGATCACTCAGGATTCACTCAATATTGCATTAGTTACTGCTAGGGTCTTGGAGGTTACTTGGAACGACAAAGGATATTAAGCGTGAACTTTTAGCGAATTTTGAAGGTAGCGAGTTGACTTTGAATCGCAATTAGAGGAGAGAGGGTTTTATTCATGAAGGACTCTAAATTTTATAAATTTGCGCAGAATTATAGGTTGAGACCGAAAAAGATGACTTTTATTGATTCTTGAGCTAGAATATGCAGTGTGTGAGCTGAAGCAAAGTTTTAATGTATGTGTCTGAAAAGGCTCTCTGAACTAGTTCTCTCAAGACTTTTCTTTTCTTCGATCCGTGTTTCTGTTTTCGGAGATAGTATTCCTCCACGAGTTTTATATTGCTCTGCTCTAGTTTGACGAGCGATTTCTGTTTCTTTTTTCGGCTTAGTTTGCCATTTTTGAAGGGTTGAGTCTGAGGTAAAGTAATAATATCACTTGTGCCTCTAAAGCCTTAATAGTTCTTTCGCTTGTAAGAAAATTTGACTTGTTCTTTGCTCTTTCCTTAGCATTGATATTAGAAAGTTTACTTATGGAAAGAAAATCAATTTTGAACGAAGAAATAACCCTTATCTGCATTGCTGATCTATAATCCTTGACGAGGTAGTAATAGTAAATGAGATAAAATTTTTCTATACGAAACTTCTCCAATAATTTTCACAATTTTGAAAATTTCAAGGCGTCGACAACTTTATGGTTGCAGTCATCACAATAGAAAAAATATGATAATGGCTCTCTGCATAAAAGAGCTTAATTAGGAGTTCGGACGTGTTGCTGACTAAGCAGGTCCTCTGCTACTATTGTCGCAGAAAGTTACGCCTGCTGCACTGTGTTTGAACCAGAATCACAGAGTTAACTTTCAGTTGGCATGATTGGAGAACCAAAGTGGGCCGGTAGCCC